>JAFBJU010000572.1:38474-194924 GCA_016785305.1 Colistium nudipinnis | reverse complement strand
AAAAAAAAAAAAAGCTTTGATCACACCTCCGTCTCCCTGGCGGTGTCCCGGGCTGGCGTTGTGTAGCGGTTGTGTAATCGGTGCAGCGTTTTGTCAGCGGATGAATTATTCAGTCCTCTCCAACATGTTGGCACCTCGTCTGAACGGGTCCGAGCTGAGATTCATCACCGTGCCGGCTGTCAGAGGAGAATATATGAACGTGAGGTCTGAGCAGGATTGGCTGCCGGAGATAAACGTCCTGTGGGAGCGATGAAGATGATGATGATGATGGCCGCTGATCATTTGAATTCTTGACATTTTTTTGCGATGCGCGTAAAAAAACTGCAAACGAAAAAACGCCCGATTGCGAATGAATAATGGAGGAGTAATTCCTGTAATTCCTTGTTCAGGATCAGCAGCCAGATGCGTTTAGTGACTCGAAAAAAAAAAAAAAAAAAAAAAAATCATTCAAAGAGAGGGAGCCGACATTTATCAAGTCGTTTGTTCGTCCATTTGTCTCCGTTGGGTCCCAGACGTGGACTTGTTGTTCCCCCAAAAGCCGCACCAGAGGAGATGAGCGGTGACTAATGTAGGGTAATAAAGCCAAAGTGTGGAACTTTTCCTGGTGGTATTTCTGCGTAAAATGTCATTCATTGCAAGAAAAGAAAAATTGGATTTTTTGTCTCCTTCAGTTTGTGGATTTTAGAAGCTTCTCCAGAGAGTTTCCTTTTTTCGCATATTTCAAAAACGTCAGCGACCTGTTTTTTTTGCCCTTTTGTTTTTTTTTTTTTCTCTCTTCATACTTTTGACGTTTAACCTATCACACCATGAAGGCTGGGCCTTTTTGTTTTTTGCTTTTTTTTGCCTCCGTGCACTTTCTCCACGCAACTTCTTTTAAGATTCAGAGCCTTTCTGTCCAGGTTAAAAAAAAATCCCAGCTCCTCCATCCTGAGGATCCGTGGCCGAGCTTGTCAGACAGATAAGAGGTGCGTGGAAGGCATGTGAATTCATGAAATGTCTGTGGTGGGAAAAAAAAAAAAGCCTTGCCTGAAGATATGAGACATTTTAACATGCAGCCCTCAGAAAATTTGGTTTAGGCACCAAAGAAAAAATAAATTAGTATTTTCTGGGCGAATGTTGAATTTACTCGTCATTACCTCGTTTACAGTCATACACCGAGATAAACTAACTTAATTTTTTTTTTTATATAATTGTAATTGCTATAATTATAATTGATTTTATGTATTGCACTGATTTTTTTTTTTTGATTTTTTGATTTTTTTTGAGGAGTAGTTTTTTTTCTCTTTTTCTCTCTCCCTCTCCATCTGACATCTTTCTGGTTACTGCTCTCCACTTTTCTTGGCTTCTCATCCATAATGGATGGTGATGATACGTTATAAATAACCATCATCACCACTAACAAAGGTGGAAAAAAAAAAAAACACAAAAAAAACCCAAGCGCCTAGCAACAGCACAGCAGCAGTGAGGTGGACACAGCGAGGTCAGAAAGGTCACGCCGGCGTGAGCTGATGCATAAGTTCCATCAGTTCCTCCATCCTCTGCCCCCCGCCCCCCACCCCTCGGTGATAATGAGTTACACTGTTCAAAATGGCCGCTCACAATAAATCAAATCATAATGTAATGAGAAGTCATGGCTCGGGCCGATGGAGCGCGGCCCTTACACGGCAGGGGGGAACCCTTATCCGGATCCGGTGTGTGTGTGGGAGCAGGTTTGCCCAACGCACACGTGTGCGTCATGTCTGTCGTTTTTTTTCTGTTTTTTTTTTTTTTCTCATGCATATATCTTATGGCACAAAGTTGAATCGGCAGAGTTTTCCGCAGTGGGAGAGTTTTTTCCTTTTTTTCCGCTGATGCGGCCCGGGCCCGCTTGGCTCGCCTCCTACAACATTAATTAACGGCGTGGCTCATGATGGACGACCTCAGCTTCAGCCACCTCGCTCCCATTCATCACGGCACATCGCAGGGTGGGACTCCGCAGCTTTAATTCCCCCCTCCCCCCCCCCTCTCTCTCTTTTTTGTTCCCACAGCACCAGCCAAAGTCATGTCGTGTTTTTTCTTTTTTTTTCTTTTTTTTTTGAACCCATTTTTATCGTGACGTTCTCATTCTGGCAAAACGGCTCGTTGCTAAATCCGCTTGTCTCCCTGTCACTCATTTGATCTCTCACCAGCTATATTTCATTTTTGGTCAACGCGATAAATGATTTTTGTGTTGTTTGATCACCGTTGAAGAATTGTTTCAGAAAACTGTGACTTGAAATATAACCAAACTTTGTTTTTCGACTTTTTCCGAAAACATCGTGAGGTGTCAGCATTTGCAAAGAGTTTATAAACTGCCACAAATGATTGAATAAAGCGTATTTACTCGCAATTCCAGTGGTTGACACAACAATTCTTGCATTTGCAGTTTTTGTGCCAGATTTGAATCCCGCTGCAGACGAACCCCTTCGATCGCATCCTTTGACCTTTGACCTCTATTCAGGTTCACCACTTTCTTATATACAGTATATATATATATATATATATCTTAAAATATTTCCAAATCTGAGCAGAATTTCTCTGGGAATCCACAACCATTCAACCGTGTGTGTGTGTGTGTGTGTGTGCGTGTGTGTGTGTGTGTGTGTGTTTTTTTTTTTCGCTGTCAAACTTTTAAACGCCATCTGTAGCATTTTCTGAGAGTGACGGATTCACAAACGTCTGGGATCTGACACCACGCTGGGAGAAATGTGCGATAATTCACTTCCTGATTGACATCCTGGCACCGAGTCACAGACGTCACCGCGGGGAGCCTGATTTGAGATCGCCGTTTTTGTTTTGATGAGAACAACGTACACACACACACATCGTACACACCTAGACATATACTATAAATAAGCACAATCCCATTTTCATCTCTGATATTAAATGGTCTGGATCTTGCACATTATGCCGGCTGATGTCAGTGATGTATGTGTGTGTAGATATATGAGATGTCTCATGGCCTTTATAATAATGAACATTGGATGTGGACATAATTGGAAGTTTGCCCCAACGAACATGAAGTCACCTGTCTATATGTGGAACGACGAAAAAGGAACCGAAAACATACGTGGTTCATAAAACATTTAACACCTAGTACCAATACACATAAGCAAATTCCGAAAAATGAATGATTCTTATTAATAAGGCTATTATTTATCATGATAATACTACATATTTCAGCCATCGACTAAAAACGCAAAAGTGCAAAAAAGGTTTAGCATGAACCAAATATAAATAACCAGAGGAATAATAATGAAATACGGTTCAATAAATCAACTTTTTAAAGGTATGGTATTTGTAGACAACACCCCATCATCACTTCTGTGGTCACCATAAATAAACATTGTCAGCAGTGAACTTTGAAAGTCAATTTATTTTTGCACGTGGCTGATTAGCATGGCTTCATTTGTCCGATGCGAAACACGCGAGACAAATGAACTGGAAATGAAAATGAAAAGAAATGTCATCTAATTATTGATATTTATCTGCTGATATCCCATGGTGCGGCTTCCCGGAGGAATTCCCATTTCAACCTCATATATACGGCGGTGTCATTAGTGCCTTTCAAGATGACGCCCTTGGCTTTAAATAATCTAGCAGGGGTGTGCGTGTGTGTGGCGGTTTCCAAGTGCTGGGCCGCTGCCACGGGTTCAATGACGAGGCAGGAAAATGAAGTTGGGTCTTTTAATCACAGAGCCGGGATGACACCTCCAACGATTACCTGCAACTTCTGCCAATCTCACACAGATTGATTGGCCTCACAGATTCTCGGGGGGCGGGGGGGGGGGGGGGCACTTGACACTATTTGCATTTCAAACAAAAAAAAAAAAAAAAAAAGAGCCCAAAAGCTGCCAAGAGGCAAGGGGAGGGGAAATGTATCCAAACTTGGTGAGTAAAAACAATGGATTTTTTGAATGAATTAAAAAACAGTATATCAGTATAGGTCAATAAAATGGGAATGAATGGAATCATGGTTACATACTGAACGAGGTTGAGCATTTCGTGAGTAGGACTTTATATTTTTAGGCTTCAATATAAGGATATGATAAAAAATATATATAATTTGTCTGATGATTACGTGTTAATATATGGAGAGGTTGTCATATTTTATTTATGAGTTGGAAATTTATGCACCAAGGTCAAGAGTCAAATCCACCGATTGTGTTACTGTCACAAAAAAGTGCCAAATTGTCTTCATTCTAAAAAATCAACGCTAGCCTGGTGCCGTTTGGCGCATTGGGCGTCGTCTTTTTTTTATTTATTTTTTGGTCTCAAAGCGCCAAAGGTCGCCCGCCTGCTGATTCTTCTTGTATTTATATCGTCTATCTAACTCCACTACGGCAGAGTCTGGTTTCAGGTCATTTGGGGGCGCACGCAGAGGTCACGACAATAACGCTTGTTGTGTAGTGAAGTTAAAGGTGTTATCACACAAACCAAAACCTTAACTTTGCAGACCCGCACTTTCAAATCCGTTTTTTGGAGAAAAACATGCCATCATGAAAGGAATAGCGGCAGGAACCTCAAAAACAGGTATTGAAAAATGGGGCCAAATACAAAATGAAATCAAAAGGCGCCATTGACTCAAACCTCATGGCCGACTTTTCCTGTATTTGACCTCTCTCCTCCTCAGAGGAAACTGCACTAAAAAGCGGCAGTAAACCTTCTCCAGGTGATAAAAGCCGTTTTATGGGAGAAACAGTTTCTTGCATGACAATTTTCTTTTTCTTAGTCTCTTTGATGCTGAAGATCCCAGGAGATCTGCAGCAGTTGTGACACAGGCATGGCGAAAAAAAAAAAAAACACACAAAAAATAAATAAATCTGGCCATTGAGTGTGTGAGTGTGAGGCGTGAGATTTTTTATTATTATTATATATATATAATATATATATTATTATTTTATCATTATTCAAACAAATGTTTTCATGATTAAGAAAGGTTTTGCATTGTAGCTCGTTTTTTTTTATTTATTTATTTTATTTATTATTTAGGTTGAAGTGGCCTATATGTTCAGGGTGTGTAGGTTTGAGTGACGGCGATTAATGAGGCGCTCACGTCTTTGTCAGAGTCGGTTGCTTGGTGACCGTCACGCTCGGTGTGTGTGTGTGTTTGTGTGTTTGATCAATGAGAAAAACAACAGGAGCATGAAAAGTGCTAGTAAATGTTACTGTGGGAAAAAAAATCAACTTTTAGAAAGAAAAAGTGAACCTAACACAAACTTTGAGGTTCATTTTACGTATTTATTGTGGAAAAAAAAACTAAAAACACAATTGTCCATAATGCGTATATACGTGAGTGTCGTAGATTGTGACAGAGCCCCTTTTAAAATGTATCAGGCTTTAACGGTTTGGTTGTCGTGTACCGACCGCAGGTGGGGTTTTAGTCCGTTACCATGGAAACCTGATATTGGCCGGTCCAGCGTGAGGCCAGACTGCCGTATGTGGCTTCTACCCACTGCTGTGAAAATACGTTAAATAAAAAAAAAAGAAAGAAAAAAAAATGGCCAGGCCAGTATGTGATGGATGTGTTGATGTTTTTTGTTTTTTTAAATACAAAGTGTGGCGTGGCTGGAGCGTGGCTGGGGGAGGAGCCTCCGCCCCCGTGTCACCTGTGGCTGCTCGTGAATACTACTATACTTCGCTCTACTGTGGCATGTACAGCTGCGCCTCATATTTTTTCTTTTTTTTTTTCATCGTCATATTTTGCAAAAATATTTCTATTCAGGTTTTAGATGAGTGCTATCATCAAGTATTATTATTTTTTTTTATATAACATCATCTGTGTGAATTAGCAAATGATTTGGAGAGAGTTGCCACTAGATCTTTTCAATTCAATTTAATGAGCTCTCTATCATTGTCAGATCTTCATTATTGTGTATGTGTGCGTCTCGCACAGGTACCAAAATACAAAGTTTGTAATTACACTGTGAGTGGATCATTTAGCAGCTTCAGAGCTTTGAGGAGCTGGAACGGACTGGGAAACAATTAGCGCACACAGAGTCGTTCCATCATTTTGTGGAAATAAGAAGTGATTTACTTCTTTTTTTTTCCGATGTCACGTTTGCGTCTGCTGCTCTCACGTGGCCAAACCGGTCACGGGTGATATGAGGCCTCACGTCATGGCTGTCGCTGAAATCACTGGAGCCACCATCATCAGGCCCAGCTGTCACCACCGCAGAGGTCAGCGGAGGTCAAGGGCGTCTCCAGGGACGGTCCCGCCGGAGGCAGAGCCCCGGTGAATCGTGCTCAGACTCAACACGGCCAGTGGAAAAAAAAAAAAAAAAAAAACTTCCGTGATATGGAATTGATATCGGGGAGTGAAAGATAATTGCTCGTCGTGTGAAACGTGCGACTGGCGTTTTCATGACCAAGTAAAAAATGTTAGCATGTTAGGCCCTGTTAGCCACTTCTCTTCAAAATAAAAGCTAAAAAAAAATAAAATAATGAAATCCCACCACCAGTGAGCTGACAGTGATTTGGTGAGCGGGAGCCGAGGAAGCAAATTATTTTTTTTTTTTGTGTGTTCACACATCTTTGAATGTATTTGTGTGTGTAAACACAGCCAATCAGAAAGCTGTGTGTGTGTGTGTAGATGTTTTCCGCTGAGACGAGCGGAGATGTATACGGTCTCATGGCCACAGTGTTTACAGGAGAAAAAGAAAAAAGAACTGGGACTCAAATAGCCTTGTTCATCTTTTTTTTCGGTTTATTTCTCTTTGGGGGATTTTTTATGATTATTTTTTTGTACATAGTGGAATAAAATCACAAGCAGCAGATGGAGGAGTTCACATGCAAATCCAGTGGAGCACACGACCCCTGACGGCGTTTACACGTACAGCGGGGAGCTAAATCCACATTTGGATGCCTCTTTTTTCTTTTTTTTTTACATGCGTTTTAAATAAGTCCCTGAACTTCATCTCTAAGACGTGGACGAGGTTCCATTTGTTTTAGGCTGGGTTATATGATCCTTTATGTGATTTCTGCGGGAGCTGTCCCCGGGTTATATTAGGACTTTCATAACCAAAGCTAACAATCCTCTGCTGCATTAAATATCTTTGACTGATCTCAGTAAAATATGCGCAAACCATTCTTTATATTGGCTTTCTAGGAAGTTCAGGCTTCATTTTTTCTAACATATGTGAGCCTGAATGGTTTTCAAACTCACAAAGGAGGATAAGCTGTAAAGATTATATAAGAAGAAGAAGAATTGAAATACCATCTTGACTTTTTTCCTGTTAGTAACGATGATGGTGTGAGTGAGGAGACACTGAGCAGGAAGTCCTGATATTTATTATTATTATTATTATTATTATTATTATTATTATTATTATTATTATTATTATTATTATATTATTATTATTATTATTATCATTATCATTATCATTATCATTATTATTATTATTATTATTATTATTATTATTATTATTATTATTATTATTATTATTATTATTATTATTATTATTTTATTTATTTGTTTAAAGTACTATTACTTTATATTTTTTAAATTCTCATGACAAGTTTCACTTTCACTGTTCCACTCCTTTGTGTTTCCCACAACAACGTATTTCCGGAAAGCGTCTTTTCTTTTTCTCCCACGTCTCCATCTTTATTCATGAGCGTGCGTCCACAGGCACACAAATTAATGCACAATGAAAACAGAGTTGTGCATAATAAGTAATAAGAAGTGCAAAATTGTCGATTTAATAGGCAGCAGCTGCAGCTCTGACTTGAGGTGCATTCCACTCCATGCATCCATTCACCGTGCATGCGTCTGCATGTCATTACAAAAAAGAGCTAAACCTTTTTTTTTTTCAATTCCATTGGAACCACAAATAAAAAGCCCATTTACCTCATTGGCCAATATTTGGAAAGCGAAAACTGGCCGCACTTAATCTCCGCTTTCAGACACACTTGAGAGAAATACCACCGACGACGGTTCTGCTCCCACTCCCAGTAAAAGCCGAGCCAGTGTCCATATATCCGACACCGCATATTAATTATTTATTATGGAGGACTTAAATATTGCCTCTGAGTCTGAGACTAATCGCATGTCTGTTCAGGCACAACACGGATGTTTTTTTAATTGGTAGCGAACCCTAATGAGACCCAGTGCTGCTTTTTATTTATATCAAATTAAACCTGGATTCATTGCACCAGAGTGCGGCTCATTTGGATTTTTACCGTATCTACTTCCTGTTGATTATAAGCATGAAAGCAGCACAAGTGGGGGAAAAAAAAAAACAGCCTGGAACGCGTTCCTGATGGGATGGAACCAAAATGCCCAAAAAAAGACACTGGCGAATCCAACTCTATTATCTAGATTTTTTTTTTTTGGGGGGGGGGGAATTGAATCCAGTTCCAGCTGAGCCACTTCTGCTCTTGTCAGTGCTCAATTATCATTTCTAAATATTGCGGCTCTGCATTTGGAGACTTTTTACCCCCTCATAGTAATTATATACAAAGAAGTACTTATTTCAAACACCTATAGTCCGCGTTCATTTATGTATGTTTGAGTGATTCATTATAGTCTCTGCACGTCCTTCACTCCATCCTTCTAAAGATGTATATCTTCATGTATGTGTTCGGAACACGTGTGACGCGTTCCTGATGGGATGGAACCAAAATGCCCAAAAAAAGACACTGGCGAATCCAACTCTATTATCTAGATTTTTTTTTTGGGGGGGGGGGGAATTGAATCCAGTTCCAGCTGAGCCACTTCTGCTCTTGTCAGTGCTCAATTATCATTTCTAAATATTGCGGCTCTGCATTTGGAGACTTTTTACCCCCTCATAGTAATTATATACAAAGAAGTACTTATACGCTGACAGATTTCTGTGAAACAAGGTACAATTATATGCAAAATACATTAATTGATGAATTAATAAATACCACAAGTTCTGCAGCGATGGAATCTGACTGCTTCACTAAATATTTCAAACACCTATAGTCCGCGTTCATTTATGTATGTTTATAAGTGATTCATTATAGTCTCTGCACGTCCTTCACTCCATCCTTCTAAAGATGTATTTCTTCATGTATGTGTTCGGAACACGTGTGCGGAGCATGTTCCGGCCAGGCTGACATTTCATTCAACAGTTTCCGTGTGGCCTGAACTGTAAAAGCTGGACATCCGTTTCCAGGAGCTGACTTTTATTATCTGGCGTGGAGCCAACGAGAAGTAACAGCTCAGCACCAGGTCCTGGCAGGACCCCACCTCGCTAATTCACTCTCAGCGCGTGGCGTCGTCTGCCGTGACCTTTGCTGACTCGACACGGCTGCCCGCCTGCTTCCCGGTGACTCGCCTTGGAGGCGAGGGACGGGGAGTAAATCACAGCGTGCGAGTCCGGCTTTTCCGAGCTGTTACCGCGGCAACAGAGCCCATCTGACGGGAGCTGAGGGCCAGAACGTAGCAAAAAAAAAGACAACCAAAAAAAAAAAACACAGTTTCAACAGCTGATCATAAATGATGTTTGTGTGCTTTGATTCCGTTACGTTATTCCAGGGGTGCTGGTGACCATTATGTGGACAGCGCCATCTAGTGTAAAAACCTGAAACACCTCTGCAGGCTGAGACGTGTGGCATGGTGAAATTCACCAAAAACTAAAAACAACACACTGTTGAGTTATTCTTCGCATTCGCCATAATCAAGGGGCGTTCATCGCAATTTTTGTTTTTATAGTTCATTTTTAATTAATTTGCATGCTAAATGTTATGAGTTTGTAAAGTATCGCCATTTTTTAAAAGGTTTCATAAATGAATCAGGTTGCCTGAACCTCCAGATCCGTCTCAATCGTCCAATTCCATTCTGATACCCAAACTGTTTTTTTGTGTGTGTGTGTGTGTGTGTTTTTCTTGTCACGTGAGAATGAGAAGTAGCTCACACTCTTCGGTGTGACACCCTTCAGGGCTAAATTTAGCATGCTCTGGAAAATGGCAATAAACAGTCGGGAGACGGGGCGCTCCCTCGCTGACCCTCCATCTTCACAGGAGGAGGACATGAAAGCCGAGAACATCAGCGGAGAGACGTTCCCTCTCTGTTCTCCCTCTCCCTTCTCCTCGTTGTAACCGCTTCATCCTCGGTGTTGCAGTGGGGCCGTTTATCACGGGGCGCTAAATGAAGCCGGGCGCGCTGAGTAATGCGTGGGTGCCAGCGGTCCACACCTCTAATGTGGTTATGGCGTTTATGACGCCCCGTCAGACGACGCAGCGGCCTCGGCTTTATCGCGGGAAGGCTTCCGCTCTCCGCAGGGCTGCATTCCAATCTGTACAACACCCTGCGCAGGTTTGCTGGCCTCTAGAAAAAAAATGAATACATTTCCCGCCACTTTCCGGCCTCGGTCGTTAAATGGATGGGAAAATGAACTCGCCCCCCAAAACATGGATTTTTTTTTTTCTGTCACCAGATGACCTGCATACATCAGCTCTTGAATTGATATTTTTTGGTGCAAATAAAAATGATGACATCACCAGGCGACCCTGAGTTCGGATAAACTCCGTGGGAGCACCACGGGGAATGTTTGGAAAACCCTGTGCTCATCACTTTTCAGGGAACTTCATATTGATACTAAAATCCTCCAGATGCTTCCGCCACCTGTGGGATTATTGAAGGTTGCCAAGTTTTTAGAAAGTTTTGGAAATCAAAAATTTGAATTATTGCTATAAACCAAGAGAAGAAAAAAAAATGTAATATCTACCAGACTCATCACGCGCTAACGGCAAATCAAAGCAGCTCAGTGTTATTGGCCAATAATAAAAAATAATAATAAAAAAAACACAGATTTGTTTATTTCCTGTCTCTGACACCTTGGAGTTAAACTTGAACTCACAGTGAAAACTGCTGAGTCAGAGGACTCGGCTGATGGAGGGCAACCTGAACAGTGAACGGGCAGAGACAAAAACCCACCGGAAATACTTTAACATGGAATTAATTTAGGTTTATTAGTGTGTTATTATTATTTCCGCTAATAATCTCTATTCAGTGTTGTGTTGCTGTCAGACTCACAGTGGCACACAGTCAGGTTTTTTTCCTCCTCCAGTCACGATGAACCCAGCGGAGTCGTCTGGAGTGACTGCGTGTGACACATGGCCGTGAAAAATCCCATTAAACCACAGAAGAAGAGCGAGTGTGAAGCACATCAGCCGCCGCAGGCTGCAGTCTTGACGGAGGGGGGGGCGCGCACCCCGCGGCTGCCTGACGCAGCCACACCTCCCCCTGTCGAGGGCAGAACATAACTGCTGTCACATCCCGGGCATCGGGACGCCTGCAGCTTCAGGTGGAGGCAGCAGGGGCAGCTGGGAAATCGCACAGGTGCACAGGTACGCTGTGAAATGCGACGAGTTTTTTTTAAGATCAGGTCTGAGACACATGGACGATTTACACAAACCAAATAAATCAAATAATAAATATATCAATACAATTTTAAAGACATTTAAAAAATGAAATTATAAATTAAAAATTAAATTAATTAATCATTAATAAAAAATCCAAACTTAAATAGAAGACTAAGACCTTTAAAGGGACACAGAATAGTATTTATGGATGACCTAAAGGTAATCTCCATATATACATACAGTATATATATAATATATATAACTATATATATATATAATATATATATATAGTTATAACTCAATCTCCATCTTTGAAAAAAATAATGAATTCACCGTAATAAAACTCTTGCAAACGTTCAAACTTTTTTTCTCTCAGAGTGTCGAGTTAAATAAATGCGATGCAATAAATTCCCCACACACACTAAGACATAAGCTCCTACACAGCACATTTCAAACACTATCTCATTTTTTTTGCGGCGGCTGTTTAAACAGCCGCGCAGAGCGAATCGGAGCCGAGGATCTCGTCATCTTCCGCAGCTCATTCTCAAAATCCAGATAAGACTCTGACGGGGGGGATTTCTTTTTAATGAAACGCAGTCTGCGGAAGTATTTGCACACGAGGAGACAAGCAGGAGCTGGATGAAGGGTTCCAAAATGAAAAAATAAAGAAATGCTGGTGTTGGGTCTTTATAAAGAAAATGAACGTGTGAGCCGCGGAAGAATCAGAAGTTCCTCAGCTCTGCAGAGGAGGAGGAGGAGGAGGAGGAGGCCGAGAGCCTCGTGTGGAGCGTTCAAGACAGGGAGGCCGCTCTTTACATTAGCTTGCATGCTAATGTTGCTAATCCAGGTCAAAGGTCAAATCCAGAAAGAAACTTCAGGGACCGCCGGCATAATGCATGCACTCAACGACGTCCATGCACATCAATGCGCCCTCTCTAATTGTGTGTTACAATTACACAGGTTATGTCACCTCTGACAATCAACAATCACCCTGAGAAACGAGCCATCCGCCGCCTGGTGCGACGGAAAAAAAAG
Source organism: Colistium nudipinnis (assembly GCA_016785305.1). Lineage (NCBI taxonomy): Eukaryota > Metazoa > Chordata > Actinopteri > Pleuronectiformes > Rhombosoleidae > Colistium > Colistium nudipinnis. The sequence continues at coordinate 182,540 of JAFBJU010000572.1, read as the reverse complement.
AAAAACATTTAGAAAAAAAAGAGCCTCTGCGAAAAATGCAAATGTGCGGTTGATGTATTGAGCCTGAAGTGCATTTCCATATGAAATGCTGAGATCAATTCTTGAATGGAAAAATACACAATGCTGGCGTGCGTGCATTTTAATCCACTAGAAAACTCAGGGAATGCACTTACACTTAATATATTGCGCCGACGTGTAGTTGTGCAACAGAGTGATTGAATGCATGGATGTTTTTGTAGTTTTTTTTTTTCCAAAGTGTAAACAAACTCCAGAGACGTGTTCAATAAATTCAAACAATTGACTCAGCATCAGTCGTCTTTGACCATAACAAGGTTATGAGCAACTCCCTTTCACTTAAGCCGCACCTCCCCCCGGGACCCCACCTCGCCTTATTCAAATCCAACATTTCCAATAACAATTAATATCAGAGTATGCAAATTGCCCAAGAGAGCAGAATGACGTTCCCTCGATGTGCCCCCTGTTAAGTGTGGCCCCTCCCTGTACTTCTTCCTTTACCACAAATAAAGGCAAAAAGGCCCCCGGCTCACCCTCGCTGCCTTGCACTCCTAAAAAAGGCTCTGTAGACATGTTCTCCCTGTACTGTGGAGTCTGGCCTTTTCTTTCTTTTATATACATATTTATACAGTATATATATATATATATGAGCAGCATTTTTTTTGCAATAGTCTGAAAGAAAAGATTGTTTCAGGGCGAAATCGGCTGTGGGAGCAGATTTTTTTTATTTTTTTAATGGAAAGAATTCAAAAGGTGATTCAGGAGGAGGCGCCGATCAGTCTCAGCTGCGTTGACTCACACACCTGAAGGGAATCAGCGGAAGAGAGTCCTTAAAAGGCCGAGGACACGCTGGGAAAGAGACACAGAGACATTCATCAGCTGGACAGAGACATGGCTCCAGATTAACACATTTTAAAAATATATATATTTTATAATCAGAGTCTAGTCAAATCTATCATTTTTTCCTGATTATTGAGTTTTTGCTTTAAACATTGAGAAAATGTCACTTCAAACCTAGAAATCAGTGCATCAATGTGAATAAAACAGTGAGAAGTTGTTTTATTGCCAAAAAAAAAATATGCAAATGCATGTTTGTGTGTGTGTGTGTGTGTGTGTATGTAACACTGCATAATGAGACGCAGGCACGATTACCAAAGAACCACAGTCGATAACATCCTCCACACACACACACACACACACACACCTGCTCAGGTTTCAGTTCACACACGGGTCAGATCGACTGTGAGGAGAAGAACCAGGAGACGCTCGATGTGCATTTAATCGCCTTGGTCCCACAATCCCGTGAGCCGGAGGTGGTGTGTCAGCGCGATCGCGTGATGTATGTGAGAGGCGATTAGCACACGCGTGTGTAAAGAGACACACACACCATTGTATCTTGACTTAAGTGTTTTTTTTTCATCTCTTCCTGGAACAGGTTCAATAGGGAAACACTCCAAGACCTGCAAATAGCTCACGTGTCATCACTGCGTGTTCTTGGTGGCTCATCAACGTCCCGCACACGCGGAGCACGGTGGACATTGATTCGCGTCGGAATGAAAGATGTCCACCTCGACCTCCAGCTCAACCGCGATTGCAATCCAAATGCATATAAACTTCCAATGGAGTCGAAAATTGATGACAAGAAGTGCACAAAATCGCACAAAGCTTAGAGACACAAGAACTCACAATGAAACGCACACACACGCACACTGTGTGTGTGGGTTCCTTATGAGCCGAGGGGCGCCGTCAATCAGCAACACGTGCACAGTTGTTTTTAATGTGAGCATTTTTTTTTAATTAAAAAACGTGCTGATGGCTGAGAGTTCAGCTTATGACATGTATACATATAAAAAAAAAAAAATGTGTTATTATATGATAGCAGCTCAGGGACACAGACAGGTTACATAACTGACGTCTGAGGTCAGTGGAACTATTGTGGCAATTCCTATGGATTTATTGACTTATATATTTATTTTCTTACATCGGAAATTAACTGAGAAAAAAGAAAGCACAAAAAAAAAAATCACAGATCCGTTTTCGATGACTTCCTGCAACTTGAATGAACATAATGAGCTCAAATAATTCCCTTTGATCTAAATTGACTTTTTTTTTCGTCCCGAAATGTGATTTTTTTTTTTTACGATGTGAAAATGGATTTCTCTAACTCTATCCATTTTGCTCTAATGTGACCATAATGTGATATTTTTCCGACACTCATCCCAGTAATCAGCTCTGTATCGCGTCACAAAAGCCGATTTCCATTTCCTGCGCGTATTAGCATGTTTCTAGGTAAGTTCTTTCCTTTTCCTGGGGCCAGGTTTATCATCTGTTTCTATGGTAACCACCGCCGGCCCGCGATACGCACTCCGCCGCGGTAATAGACCACAGTGTGTCCAACCCATTTATCTGAAACTCAAAAATGTTCCTCTGCCGTTTTCTGGACTTCCTGCTGGTCTGGTTCAGGCGAACAGAGCTCCTGCAGATTCTGCTCCGGGCTGCAGAACAGAACTTTCTTCTCCCCGCAGTAACTTTGAAAACAAAATCCCCCCAAACCCGCTTTTACCCACAATTCTGCTTCCCACACGTTGCCAATAGCAACTGGGGAAAATCAGGGATGACATTTAATGACATTTCCATATTTTCTATGCATTCATATTGAGTACTTAAAGTGGTTTTAATATCTTGCCGTGTACTGGATAGAATGTAAACAATTTTTTTTTTCCTCTCCTTTATTTGAATTAGAATTTCCCTTCCGGGTACACATGTAAATTTGTACCAATGTAGAAATGCTGGCTGCTATCAAACAGGGTGGAACAGCCGGAGTTTCTGGGGCAAGATTTTATCAATGAAAAAAGATGGTCAGAAAATGTATCATATACATTTTATTGAAAATGTTCTCATGTCTTGTGGCAGCCATGACTTGGCAAAGCCTTGGATACTATTTTTGTTTATTGTTTTCTTTTTGGGACCGTGTCCTGGTGCAGCTGTAGCTTGCCCTTGTCACCAGGGTATCATGTGATGTAATCCTCCTCAGCAAATCCTGTATCGGCAGCCGGCCCCCGTGGGACGGCGGAGTCGGACCTGCTCTGCAATTGATCCCTTGGTTATCTTGGCTCAAAGGGTTCCTGAGCATCATCTGGCCAGGAACGATTAGAGCTCGCGCACACACACACACACACACTGTCTCGGACGCCTTTGACTTCCATGAGCAACACCAGCAAACATCTGTCATGACACCCCAACCCTGACGCTTCCTTTCTGTTGTGAAGGACGTGTGCAGCCTTTGGAAATGGGCATTGTGCATCGCTATATATGTCTATATATCTATCCTGTAGACATATATATATATATATATATATACTGTATGTGTGTGTTTGTTTTTGGCAGTGGCCTTCATCCTTATCACCAATGCTGCTCCCGCCAAGGCTATTTTAGGAGCCGCATAAATAAGCATTAAAAGAGCTCGGCTATAATTGCTCCAGTCCTTTATGCACGATCACTCACTTCGGCCTCATTATATTCTGCAAGCCCTAACTTGTTAAGGTTATATCCATGCTGAAATTAAAATCTTCATCTTTAATGAATCCATCTCACTTCCTCGTCCCTATTTATGAGCGAAGCCTTTTCTGCTTGACAAAACGGCTCCAAAGGGCCCTCAGCAGAAGGGGGGACCAGAGGAGCGCATCGCTTTTTAAAATTCACCTCACATTCCTGTTAAGATGTTTTTTTTTTTTTAGGATTAAAAAGTACCCCCACAATAGTTCATTAAAAGTTGAGTATTTTGTCTGAGACTTTCCCAGGAAAAACTAATTAGCTCAGATTTTTTTTTATTTCTTATTTTGGTCACAGTCTGATTTCATGAAGTGATTCGTTTTCAGTGGGGAGCACCGGGTAGAGTTGGTGAACGCAGCCTCGGACAGGCTCCTCCCCCTGTCCAATCAGCTAATCGAGGCCAGGATATATAAGGCACCTGGGAGCCGGTGTTGGGGGCCTGAGAAATGGCTGCCAAGTGAAGAATCCCTGTTTGCCCTTTGTTAGTGGTCTCTGGTGTTCATGCCCCAAACCTGAGCTGCTTCACCTTGCCCTTGGTTCAGGCCTTTAGTTTGACCCTTTCGTTTTGCCCATTTAGCTGCTCTCCCATACGTTTTTTTTTTTGGTTTTAAAGTTTTTTCCATCATTTGAGCTGGTTTATTTATTTTTATTTTCTTGTGCTTTTGTGTTTAGTTCTTATCTTAAGTAGAGGCCCATGTTCTTAGGCTATAGGTCCCATCACTCAATTTTTGCTCAACTGTTTAAATATTCTGATCATTATAAAAAAATATATATATATATATATATATATATATATTCACTTCAAAGCACATGCCGCCCTTTCTGCACATAATGAATGTGCAAAAGAAAAATACCAACACGTGCTTGTTTTGTTTGTCTTTATAGGTTTAATATTACTTACGCGAATACATAGTATTTCTTTACAAATATTGTAAGAAAATTAGAACACAGTTAACAGACGTCTTTCCATTTAATAAATATGATTGTAAATGCATTAAACAATTACACACGGCACAGTCGAGGTCAAACGAAAACACCGAAACACCTTACCGTCTGTTCTCATAGAAAAGCTGTACAGTAGTAAAACTCTTTTTTTTTTTTTTTTTTTTTTTTTTTTTTTTTTAGTTATTATTCATATTTCTCTACAAAAATAATAATCTTGCTAATCCTGCGGGGAGGAGGAGATAGAGAGACGGAAAGAGAGAGAGAGAGAGAGAGAGAGAGGGAGAGAGCGAGAGCGTAGCTCAAAGCAAAATGACCCTGCACCAATGGGCTCGTCCCAGACAGGAAGCCAGAGATGCGGCTTGTTGCAGGACTTCCTGCGTGTGTTTGGCCCCACCAAAATAAAACTGCAGATGCTTTTATTTTGACAGTCCTCTTGGTCTCGGTCTGTCCCGAGTCATTTCCTTCTCCCTGGAGTTACATTTTGCACGTGCCTCCGATCAAAATATTCACAACAGAGGCCAGAAATGTGTGAAATGTCGTTTTTCAAAATCTGAAACCTAAAAAAAACTCTTTAACTGTCATGGTGATTTCTATTATATTTTTGGATCATATTGCGACATTTGCGTTTCACTGATGATGCTAATAATCAAATAAAAAAAAATCCAACCAACCAGCAAGGTCACCTGAGTGCAAATCATTTCCTGCAGCCTCTGAACCAAAATCATCTCAGCGGGCGGCTTCGAAATCAACCACACCTTCTTAAATCTCTTTCAGGGCAACACACGCCAGGAAGTCACGCACTGTACGCCACACAAGCACCTACTCTGTTCTTTGTGTGAGCCCACACACGGGCGCACTCTCCGCCACTCAACGCCCACTGGTCCTCCAAGCTCAAGAGGCACCCAGCAACTCAACCACATAACAAATGTGCAACCTCTACACCATAAAAAAAAAAAAAGACGTCAAGCCGCCGACAACCAGTGAAACGGCAGCAGTTATTAAATGTTATGAATAAAAAATTATAATAAAAAGGGGAAATGACCTGATTTGTCTTGTGATGTAAAAAAAAAAAACGGTCCTGCTGATAAAAATATCAAATGTGATTCTTCGTACAAGCGGACATTTCCCAGTTTCCAATTGAAGCAAAAACAAAAAAAGCCATATATCTTATTTCTAAAAATTATCTGTCTGTACATCATGTCCGGTTTGAAAAAAAAAATAAAATAAATGCCTTGCCTTCCAAGCTGTGTCGACCCCGTGTTATTTTGCTATCGGGCAGAGTTAGCTTTACAGGTGTCAGATACGTTTTTTTAACATTTTTTTTTTGATGCAAAAGCAGCTGGTGTGCGTTGCATTTAAATCCCCCAACTTTTTCCTCCCGGTGACGGTCTCTGTCTTTGTGGTGGCGCATGACCCGAGGCGATTTTCTCTCACAGACGGCACCCCAGAAAAAGAAACTGACAAAGAAAGAAATAAAAAAAATCCTCAGTATTTGCATGAAAGTAAAAATGAAAAGGAGGGGGAAAAAAAAAAATGCAGATTTTGAGTATTTGAAAGGCATCAATCCGTCAGATTGAAAACTTGCTGGTCGCATGAACGCGTGGAACCATCTGTGTGGCCCCGTTAGCATCTGCGCTCTACTTCTCCATATAATGAGCCAGGGATGGAAAGTGTGTGCGGGGGGGCGTTGGCCTACATGGGTCGCCGGCCTTAGCCGGCCTTCGGCTTCAATGGCCACATTACGCATTCAACAGGTCCACCTCTTGCTATTCCGTCCCCCAGCAGCCCTCCTCCGTCTCCATTGATTTCGCTCTCCGTCTCCGTCTTTTGGATTAGCTGGCAAAGCCGTTGTATCTCATTCCAGCCGCCACCTCAAAGTTTTGCCTTGATAAATTGTACTCTGCCTCCAGTCGGGGACGTTGGTTTCAACTGCAACTTTTGGAATCGTTCTGTTTTTTGGTTGGAATAGTCCACGTTGCTTCCTTTATTCCTTAGAAAAATAAAAATAAATGTCCGGTGGAACCTGGGCCTCAGTTGTGGATGGGAGGTGCAGTCGAGGGGCTTTGTTTTTTTTGTTTTTTTTTCTATGAAGCGGTCACGTCCTCTGAAGCACAAAAACATTTTTACAAACTGGTATGTATCATAAATAGTACCAGGAGCATTAGATTAACAGCAACATTTAAATTCACCCAGGTAACCAAAAAAAAAAAAAAAAAAAAGGTCCGGTGGAACCTGGGCCTCAGTTGTGGATGGGAGGTGCAGTCGAGGGGCTTTGTTTTTTTTGTTTTTTTTTCCATGAAGCGGTCACGTCCTCTGAAGCACAAAAACATTTTTACAAACTGGTATGTATCATAAATAGTACCAGGAGCATTAGATTAACAGCAACATTTAAATTCACCCAGGTAACCGATCCCTGTGTTTTTGTTGATAAATAAAAAAAAAAAAAAAATCTTATTTCTGTAGAAAATGTGTATTGTGCCATAAATCAGCTTTCCAAGAGACGATGGACCAAAAAGCTTTGAAGTACCCTATTCATATTTTATAACAATATTTATGTTTAGTATGACATTTGTTATTGAAATACACACATTTCTAACATAGACATTCATTGATTGATACAAAATAAATGTGTTGTTCACTTCAATAACATATTTCGTCAAAGTATATTGGTATGAATAAATAATGCTCTACTGCTGTTAGCCTGGTAGAACAGCAAACCAATCTCGGATACAGTGTAGAAGCATAATTTAAAAAATATATATGTTATTAAAATGATTACATTTGTCCGCTCTCTGGCTCAAGCTTGTCGCTCCCTCTGGATTACGTTTTTGACTTGTATAAATAATTTGCATTTTGAATGGGTCAGACATAATGTGAAAAGATTTTTTTTTTTTTCTAAAAAAGAAAAGAAAAAACCTGTACACAGTTTTTTTTTTCTGGTTTGAACACAGCACAGTATGTGTCAGCGGGGTCCAACATGCACAGGTACGTATAAAGCTCAAAACCTTTGTGTCCCAAAACAAAAGTGGTTAAAAATAAAAAAAAAATAAAATGATCCATGACGTAGCTGGAGTGGTCATCGAGTCCAGAGTTCAGACCACGTACGTGGGGAGCTCTGTGGAGAATTTCACATGTACATGAGGTTTCATACATCCTGAGGAGAAACAGAGAAGAGAAAAACAAAGTTCATCTCCAAACCGTCTCATTAAAAATGATTTGACACATTTAGTGTTATTTTTTGATTTTTTTGAGCTATAAGCACATATCGTAGCAGACGACTCGAAATATTAAAGTTCACGTTTTAGATTTCTATCCTTTCAGCTTCATTTTGGACTCTACCAACGGGAAATATGCATGTGGAGTGAGTTTTGCAAGGTTGTGCCAAAAAAGACGGGGAGGGAAATGATTATCTCTCTGCTTTTATCTCCATTAACATCACTCATAGCAATTTTAATCTAGTCAAAAAAAAAAACACTCACGCAGCTTCAAGATGTAAAAGAGTCTTACGGCCATGCAAAGGTTTTAGTCGGAGTGTCAGATGTTGAAAATAACAGGGATTAAGAATGGATGTGGATGGCTGAAGCGGGTGATAAAGAATGTATAGCATATATATATATAAATATATATATATATTTATGCAGCACATGCATAATATATACATATGATAATAATAGGAAAATGATTTGAAACACTCTATTCTGAGGCGATGGTCCCGCTCGTCTGCCATCTTAGAGGGCTACTGATTAGAACCACAGGTTAATTGCGCTAATGAGAAGCCGCCGTACTTTCCGTTGTGCTCGTTTTTTTTTTTTGATTAGCTCTCGTCGGGCCCCTGACCGGCCCCTGACCTTTGATCCGACCATTTCACCCCTGAGAGACACACACACACACACACACAACACAAAGCATGAGTCTCACAATATGGTATAAGACATGGAGAGGTGGAAGATGGACTGGCATGGGAAGGGGGGTGGGGGGGGTTAGATTTTACCGATGGGCCGTGAGTTCAACTCTGTGTCCAGAATCTCCAGAGAATGCACCGGGTCCCGCTGTGAGCCGGCCGTGGCCTCCGTTGGATCCGCTGGACTCTTCATTTCTTGTTCTTTTTCATTCTGCATCTGCGCATAGACGTTGAGGCCTGGGATCTTCCTTGAGAGAAGATTCACAGTGAGGCAAAGGGGATCACTCTCGCTTGCGAATAGGCGTTCGCACAAAACGCGATGGGGGGGGGCGCACCGCGGATCTGTCAATCCTAAAGTTTTTCTTTTAATTCCGTCTCATGGTGTCAGGCAATCTCTTTGACCCCTTTTGTGCCCTTTTCCCTTGAAACGGCACCTTGCCGAGGAGACGTAGCGCAACATTTCAGAAAAGGTCAAGTGCCTTCGTTCAAAGGGCTTCATATTGATGGCGTCTGAAGGCTGACTGATATTTCTTTTACAAAGAACGACCCGACAAAAGTGTCTCCACAGGATCCCCACTGGTGTGTGTGCGCGTGTAATTGTGTGCCGGGGGTGCGTTAGAAGTTTGACAGGCAGCTATCAGCCCCTTTGTTTACTCAGCTGTCGGGACCTTTCGTCGTCACGTAGCTACGCCGCTACGTGACGACTTCAAGCGGACGTAACGCGACACTTCGAGAACACTTTACCTCTTGAACTTGTAGACGACAAACACGGCCAAACCCACGACCACCACGGAGAGCAGCATGAGCATGGCCGAGCCGCTGTGGTTCTCGCTGGTGTCCACCAGGGGCGCTGCGGAGACGCAGGAGACAAGAGCCGCAGATTCTAAGGCCACCTGCCGTGTCATGCCACGAGCAGGGGACAGGATGATTGACACCTATATGTGAATCAAAACATTTAATGTATTTCTCTTACTGGTTATCTTATAAGCCCCTTTAGGACAGTAGCAGCATCCCCAATAGGAAGAGGCACACATACTTGTAACGCTGCTCACTCTCTGAATGTCTCTGTGTAGCTACATGGTGGGAGCCAATCAGACACAGGGATATTAGTGGGCGGTGGCAGCAGCAATAATAATAAATTGTCTGGCTGTCCGGTTTATCTAGGTCTCCGAACAAAATGTTTCATTTTATTTTATTTTTTTCCGCACATATGCAACAGGAGGTATCAAGGCCCGTCAAACACAAACAGCTGTTTTTTGTTTACCTGCCGATAGGTGAGCCGCGTAGACGGTGACCTGGACCCCGGGTCGTAACGTGAACCGGACCAGGTTCTGATTCAAGGCGTTCAGCAAAACGTCCGAAAGCTGTGGGGACAAAGGCAACAAGAGGCAGCCGCTGAGAAAAGGTCAAGGCTAGAATCTGCGCCTCTGACTCCTCATTGGTTAGCTGACCCAGTTCACCGTCATGAGGCGTCTCTGCACAAATTGGCCAAATAAAGTTTAAAAAGGAAGGAAATAGAATGTTGGGGTGAAGAAACTGTTTGGGGGGGCGTAAAAGGCACTGCTGTTACCATGGTGACGACAATGTTGACATATAATCAGGTAATACACAATAAACCTATTTTTAGTCGAGCTAAACTTCCGACTCTTTTTTTCATCAGCAGAGTGACATTTTGGGGGATTTTTGATTGACTGACCGTGAATAAAAAAACAAATTGACATCCCTCTGACGCACTTTAAAACAAAAGAAAAATATCTGAACTTTTCCGGCTGTGTGCATTGCAGAGCTTTTGTGTTTTTTTTATTTGTCAGCAACCATGACCCAAAAAAACCTCCCTGCCTCCACCATCTGAGCCTCGCTGTTTACGTAACACTCTTTGTCTGTGGGACCTTTCCACCGTGATGCATAATTCAGAGAAGGCAGCCTCGCTTGATCTCTGCTTTCCAGACTGGCAACTGCACCGAGAACATCCAACTTTGATATAAATCAGGCGGATTACCCCCACCCCAAGGTAAACTGTAGAAATCCACAATCCAATCGCGCTCCCCTCCTCCACACACAATTCGTCCAATTATTAACCTCCATCCCGCGGCTGTAATCCTTGTACACGATCCCCAAAAAATGAAAACAATAGCCCAATATCACAAAGTTGTTAGTCCTCTCTCATAACATCTATTTAACATATGCAGCTGGATAGCGAATAATAAAATTAATTTTCTTTCTTTCTCTCTTCTTTTTTGGCATTTTATTCTCTGCACTCGTCTTATCTGCCTCATTGGCTAATGGCGCTATGGTTAATTTCTGTAGTCCTCCTTTATGTTTCTCCAAGGTTTCATTTCAGACAACGCTATGGCCAATTACTATCCTTTTTTTTTTACCCTAAGCAAACCAGGGTCAGCAAATCTATTAAACTTCCTAACGAGTGGAGCACGTGACACACTTCTGAGATGCCAACCTCGAATGAAGATTTATAAGTGCTTTTCGTAGGCGAGCGGATCTATCCGGGCGATCCGCCCCGGTTTCTTCTCTCTCTCTCCCTCACACACACACACGCAGGCCTGTGGAATTCAACATTATTATCAGTCATTATCTATCACGTGAGGCTCGGAGCTAATTCGGCCCATCTCGATATACGCCGGTGATTTAGAGAAGAAAGCAGCCGTGACACTGGTTCTTTTTTTTTTTTGTCTCCAGGCTCCCACCTACTTTCATACAGACCCTCACATGGGATGTTGAGGGAGTTTAAAAAAGCCAGCCAAGCCCCCCCCTCTCTCTCTCCCTGATAACTTGTTAATACTTGTCAGGCTTATTGATGAGTCTATCGCAGAGATTCCTCAGGCGTGTTCTAGAATTAGCCCCATGAAAAATGAAAAAAAAATCCACATACTTCAGTGGATCGATGCTGACCTCTGGTGGACAAAGGAGGAATTGTGTTTTTTTTCCGAGAGCAATTACTGAAAAAGTAAGAATGCTAAAAAAAAAAAACTCTATGAGTCACCCAGCAGGGACCATATGAAACAAGGTTTCACGCTGCTAAATTTCTAACAAGGTGGAATCCATCCCCCCCCCCCCCACACACACACACACACACGCGCAGTTTCCAGGAAGTGAGTCACATTAACATGAGCACGGTGGTGTGTACCTGATCTAAATGAGCCGAGCTCTTCTCCGGCTTCCCCTCCGTTAACCGTTTGTCAGGCAGCAGGAAGAACTCGGCGGCCGTGGGCAGACCTGGGAGCACGGTGACCAGGAGCTGCTCCTCCCTCACATCTGTAGCCTGCAGGAGAACCAGAGGGAGAAATTTAAAAAAAAAACTACAAAACAAAATGGGCTGTAGCATCAAAGCTAAGCTAAGTTGCTGAAGCTAAATGTGTGCTCAGATTCAGGAGTGTTTTTTTCTGAGGCAAACTTCTACTGTTTTAGCTTAAATTGAAATCCTCTGTTTGATGTATAGAGGAAGTGGATTTCCTCTAATGGCTGGAAATGTAATAAAAAAAAAAAAGAAAAAAAAGTAAAATAAATAATTAAATCCAGACCAAACTCTGAGTGGTTAATATCCATTTATGAGTTGCCTTCAGTTATTAAATATACTGTATATAAGTAGCCTTGTTTTGTCCAGGCTTGTTGTTTGCAGAGACATGGTGACTGGAGGCAATTGAAGTATTAGATATTGAGATGAGATATCTGATTTAACCATTGTCTCACATTTTGATTTTATTATTCCCTCCAAACGTAATATCGTCGGAAGCCTCGGCTCCTCTTTATGCATTGCAGGGAATCCTGGGAATGTTTTAACCTATCAGGTCATATTTCCATCTGAAACTTTTGATGTGTTTCTTTATTTTTTTCTCTCTCCATGATCTGCCTTGCAGGCGGGAGTTGTCAAGGAGAAAAAAACGAAAATGATGTCAATAACAAATAAGAAAACAGACAGGGTTCGGAGGAGCCGGGTGTATTTTTGGCATCAATTTTGATTTTTGCCAGATCACATGGTGTGAAAAATACGATGCAAGGCTCAGATTCATCTCAGCAATTGAAAAAAAAAAAGTATTGACTTCCTGAGGATGTTGTAAAATAAAAAATAATAATAAAAATGGGGGTGGGGGGGGTTGTACCTGAAATGGCCCTGAATTCCCAATATTTCCCAATTGATTAAATATATATATATAGTCCTATTTATGTGTGGAAGCCTCCGGGAGGTCACGACAAGTATTTACCAGAGTAAAGAAACCGTTTCCATGATAAGAAAAAAAGTACCCCAGAGAGCTGTACCTGGATCAGAGAGTTCCTGATGACTCGGCTCACGTCCAGCCTCCACTCAGCCACGTCGGGGTTGTGATCGTCCAGGTTTGATGAAAAGGCGAGGAGGTGAGAGCGGAAATATTCTGCCAGGGAGTAAATGACAGTGAGACACTTTTTCAAAGTTTCCCCGTCATTAAAATGCAGAGTTCAGAGTTTTCAGCGACAGCATATTTTACCATCTGTTTGTTTAGAGGATAAATCTGACTTGTTGTGGGTTCATAATAGTCATCATAATAATAAATGTATTATTATTATTATATGTATGTATTATTATTATTATTATTATTATTATTATTATTATTATTATTATTATTTTTTTATTTTTTTTTTTTTATTTATTTATTTTTTTTTTTTTATAATGTTTTTAGAGGCTACAGGCCTCTTTGGTTGAGAGCCTGGGCTTTAAAGGGGGACGAAGGTGCTTTAACCTTTGCAGCTTCAAGAGAGATAATGACAATATTTAAGTCCAGCAGCTTATAAAGGAAACATTATTTTTTTTATTTTTTTTGGGGTAATTTACATCATCATTAAGAACATCCCTTTATAAAGGCCGGTTTTCATTCCAAAAATAAGACCTCGCAGAAATGAGGGTAAAATGACAGTGTAGTAATGAGGAGAAAAAAAAAACATCCCGTGTATATCAGTGACACACATTTGTCGGTTGTGTGTTTGCAGAAGTACGCGGTCCCAGCGGAGGCGGAGTCACAGAGTCGACTCACCGTGGACAGCGATGGTTTTTCTGTCCTGCAGAATAGCGTTCCCCGAAGACACCTGCACGGTGACTGTGTTGATGCCTTCACGGGAGAACGTGCATGCTACGCTTCCCTCCAGGGTGATGACTGGCTGCTGGGAGGAAAAAAGAGAAAGAGAGAGAGAGAGAGAGAGAGAGAGAGAGAATCAGAGTCTGGGGCGTCCCGGGAGAGGCCTTTATCAGCAGCTGGTTACCATTTACACTACAGAGGTGTCAGCCTGCTGGCACGCTCACACACACACACACAAAACACACAAAACACACAAAACACCCCCCCGCCCCCCCCACACACACACACACACAAAACACACCCCCCCACACACACACATACACACATACCCTCACAAATAAATATAAGTATATAGTGTAGAATTATAATAAACACATACACAAACATTCAAATCTAATTTGGCTGTTCCTGCATGAATTAAAAAAATTAATTGAACTGGATTCCATGTGAACTCTGAGCCCGAAGAACGGAACTTTTTATACTTGGTGGCCATCGGAGGAGGGAAATAAAAAAAAAAAAAAAATGCGCCGTGCACTATACCTCGGTGTTATTTCCGATCCACCAGATGTAGGTGACCGTTCCCACTTGGCTGGGCCACAGCACAGCCGTCAGGTTCACCTCCTTATTTCTCACGGCCACAAAGGGAGCGGAGAGATGGATGTACTCCAGCTGACCTACTCGGGCACACACACACACACACACGCACAGGAAACATCAGGGGAGGGAATCCATGCGTCGAGAAGGCACCATGTGCAGAAAAAGGACAAATGTTATCATTTCAAGTTTAGCCGAGAGAGAGAGAGAAGGGCCTCGTGCAGAATATGTTTTCGGCTGCCATCTGCGTGTTATTTTTCATCCGTGGCTCCATGTTTGTGCGACAGACAGATCGGCGGGGGCCACAGAGCTCCCCGATCAATAAGTCAGTTCTGCTGCATCTGTCGCCCCGGTGAACACACCGGGGGGGGGGAGGGAGGGGGGCTGGATTCTGGCTGCGGTGGGAGTGTGATGGGATTTGTTCTACCTCGCTGGTTTGTTTGGTTATGGGACAAAATAAAAAGCAGAACTACACAACACACACACAATAAAACAAAAACCGCTCCCTGCACAGAACTCCGGCTCACATGTGACGTGCAGGTGGAGCGCGGCCGTCTCGGAGCCCAGGCCGTTCTCGCCGGTGGCCGTCACGCGGTAGATGCCCACCGCTCTGTAGACGTGTTTGATGCCCTCCTCGATGGAGCTGACGTTGGAATAGGTCAGGGCGTGTCCGTCCCCGAAGTCCAGGGTGATGCTGGTCCTCGCCCCGTCACCCTGAGGGAGACGGAACACATTCGTTGGCTGAAAGTTGGCTCACTCACTAATTATTACAATATGTTTGCAGGAAGTTTTTTCACGATTGGATATAAAAAAATTAAAAATCTATTTTTATCAGTTTTGGATGCTAAAATAATAATAATATAAATAAACAAAAAAATGGTCAACTTGCCACAAACCGTTATGACTAGATTCATATGTAAGTATTTTTTTGTGTGTCTTGTATCTTTTTACCGAAAACAATTTCTTGCAAAATAGTATTTGTGGACTGCTTGTACACTAATAAATGTGTGGTATGAATATTATGAGGTCAAAGGTCAGTGTTGTGTCTCCATTCGAATATTCAATTTGATTTAGCCAATTTTCCTTTTCATAGCCAATCATTTGAGTGTATAGATACACATATATATACATATATACATATATATTTTTTTCTTATTATTATTTTTTTTCAGTATATAGAATGAAACATCTCACCTCCTCCAGGAAAACCAGGAAGGTGACGTTGGTGCCGAGCGTGGCGGTGAGCGAGGCCTCGCTGGTGACCAGGTGCAGACCTTTGGGAGCCTGGACGGGACACTGCTGCCTCCGGGCCGTGAAGTCCACACTCACTCCGGCCGTGCAGTTGTTAGAAACCACTTTCCTGTAGCTGTGGGTGAGGAGAAGAGGAAAAAAACACAAAACAAATCACCAATGGATGCACATTAATATTCACAAAGGAGATAAATAAAGTCAGTGTTCGATCAATCCTGTTCTAATTATCCTGAGTGGATGCAGAAACACGCACACGTGTGACCCGTTGGCACACGGCTCATTTATCACACGGCAGCCGTGAACCATCTCAAACATCACCATTAACCGTCGCCAGGACGAGGGGATGATTTATCGTCAGCGCTAAAATGAGACTCAACAAAAGCGCTTGAAATAAAATGTAAATAAAACATTGGAAAAAAATCTCATTAACAGGCTGTAACGCAATAAAAACGTAATGCTTCATTTCCTCGCTTACAAATCATTCGCAATTACATTTGGTGGCGTCGAGTGTAAAAAAAAAAAGAACACAATTGGACAAAAGATGCTACAGCTGATTTAACTACCTGTCATAAATTGAAAACAAACAACTTGAACGAGTCATTTTTTAACCCAATTAAGTGATTAAGTGGAAGATTTGATTTTGATTAACCGGCCTGAGAAATTCAGGGTGGAGACACGCGACTGAATCGACGCCTATTCCTTTGTCGGACACACATTTTTGTTTCAGTTCATGGGGGATTGTGGGTAATTTTGAGAGGCCTGTGTTTACCCGGTGCTGTTGAGGAAACTCATCCCGGTGGTGCAGCTCCTGGACATGGACGACGGATGGAACCAGAAGGCGGTGGTGCACTTTCCATCGGCGCGTCTCTCGAAGCCATAATCACTGAAATGACCAAGGAGTTGATGATGATTATTGATTATTGTTGATTATTATTGATATTGATATATTATTGATTCAATCAGGAACCATAAAGGAAACAATGAGAGAAAAAACTACTTCTCTATCCTCACGAGACATGGACTTCTTCATTTGTGAGTAGTAAATAATAATAATAATAACAATAACAATAACAACAATAACAATAATAATAATAATAATAATAATAATAATAATAATAATAATAATAAGAAGAAGAAGAAGAAGAAGAAGAAGAAGAAGAACAACAACAATAATAATAATAATAATAATAATAATAATAATAATAATAATAATAATAATAATAATAATAATAATAATAATAATAATAATAACATAATTTAAATCATAATAAATCATCATCATCATCATCATCATCATAATAACATCATGAGGTGGTTCATCTGAAATTAAATTCAATTTAAGTTTTGGTTCTGAGTTTTGACTTCACATTGGTTATAGCAATCTGTTTTTTATTTTTGTACTTTTTTGAAACGCAGCCCACGAGTTGTTTTGTCCGACAAAAAAAAAAAAGGAGCACACAGAGCAGAGTGGTGTCCCAGAAATGATGGGGACAAATTGGCCCAATTAGTGCGACACGCACGCAGATGCAAAAAAAGTGTTGTGATTGTTAATGAAAGCTATTAGGCCTGGTGATTTATGGGTGTGATAGAGCTTATTCCAGGAGCCGACTCACTCCAGAGAGCTGCAGACTTGGGACCAAAGGAGAGAGTGGAATTACTATTATTTTTTAAATCCGCACTAATACTGCAAATAATTAACAGAAAGTCAGTTTTGAGGATGTGTGAAAACAGCTGGGATGTAAATAAAAAATTGCAGGTGCACACAAGATTAAACGCACCGAGGAGGATTGGCTTCAGCCGGGGGGGGGCGTGGCCTCACCTGTCCGCTCCCTGTTCCTGATTGGTGCAGCCCTTTTTCCCGTCCACCTGTCCTTGACGAGTGGGAGCTATATAAGCCGGGCCAGACACTTCCTTCACTTTTAGTTGTGTTGTTTTCAGACACACTGAGGTACTGAGGTCCAGGGCTGTTGCTCATTAGTTTTTTTTCGGTTTGGTAGAATTTTGTTTCTGTCTTTTATTTGAATTCTTTTGCGTTGTGAGGAAATAACCATAGTTCCAAACCTTTGTTTTGGGCAACATTCATTTCCCTTCAGTTTTTTCCCATTCTCAGTTTGTTGATTGATTTAATCAGTCACACCTGGGTTATGTTGCGTCTCTGTTTCCCCGCTCGTAACATCTGAAAACGTTGTCCTTCAAAGATGTAAAGACTAAAAATAAATGACAAATCTGAGTATGTCACACACACACACACAGGCACCCTACAGAGAATCTACCAAAAGCCACTTTGTAATTATAATCAGGAGGATATTATCCACACAATCAATTTTTTTTTTTTTTCTTTTTTTTATCTTTATGTAAGAACACGCACTCTCTTACACTGACTTGAGTGGAATTATTTAAAATGTAATATTTAATTTAAAACCCACAGGGTGCTTTTATTCCAATGGGAGCAAGTGTGGGAGCGCTTTAAAAAAATGATATATAGACAGTGTATATATATACATATATATATATATATAGATCAATAAAAGTACACTCACCACTCAAAATCCGCCTCTGTGCATTCGCAGGGGCCCGACGTCATGGACACCGAGTACGTCTTTCCCATCACGCACCTGGACATGGGCTTGAGTTTCCGGTAGATTCTTTTCACTCCCATGAGGCACGGCTCGCCCTGCGGGACGGGTTCCACGCCAGGGCCCAGGGGAAAAGTCACACACACACACACACACACACACACACACAAAAAAAGGGAAGCTCCCTCTCTTACACTTGCCAACGTAAATAATTTACAACCATGCAACCGAGCATGTGCGTGTGTGTGTGTGTGTGTGTTTGCGTGTGGAAAACACTGTGTATTGTATATTCCTGTTTGTACTGTGTCGTGTGATAAACTCAACAACTGCTCAGTGTCGCACAGGAAAATGTGCCGCATGAGTTTTTTTTTTTTTTTTTTTTTAAGGAATCATTTTGAAGAAGCTTCATTGGCAAAAAAATAAAAAATAAATCAAATAAAGCTACGGGCACCCAGGCTATCTTGGGGCATGTGCAAGGAAGTGAATATATCCTTGAGAAGAGATGAGGATGATCATCCTGCAGCTCTGCTGGGAATAGAGGAACTTTCTGTCTCTGCGCATTAGGTGTCAGTAGTGAGATGCTTTTAAAAAAGAAATCTGTCCTGGTCCTGCAGATGCCTTTATTTTGCCCGTCTCCTCAGTTTTCATTTCTGCAGCAGACCAGGACCTGGACCTGGACCTGGACCCGGTCAGACCAGGGTAATTGGTTTTGAACTCTTGTCGTCTCTATGTTTTGATCATTGGCCTCCTCCTCTGAGCATATGGACGTCTGAACCAATCGCAGGCCTCGAGGTGAATAAAGGAGGGTTCCCTACTTACATTTTTTGGGAATATCAGCTCATTATGCAGAAAGTGTTTATGAAGCAGCAATAAAAGTGAGTCCACCAGCCAAATGCTGACAATGTCGCCCCGCCGACCTAACTCATCCAGCTCATAAGCCAGTTAGTTCCCCCACGTGTGTCAGAGATCCTGGGATGGTATGTGGAGTCTGTATTTATAGAGCCACAGAATTCATTCATATATATATGATATAAAGATATAAAAGCCTGTTTGTGATGATCATGTTGAATTGTCCCAAATCCTAATCGGATGCCTTTATTATGTGTCAATTCAAAGTCGCATCAGATCCTAATTTGATTTTTATTTTTTTTTACAAAACTGAAGTGTAACCTGCACCTCAGGTTTGCTGTAACGTGTTTTTATTGGACTTTTGTCTGGGCAGAAAGATGGCGGAGGAGAGTTACAGCCGACCGATCGCACGCTCCACAATTTAAAGTTCAAGTGGAGCGTTTAATGTTTGCAAAATGTCATGTGGGGGTCTGAGGGCAAGCAGATCTTTGCCTTTTCCCTATTTTTTTTCCTCTTTGCTATAGAGAAAAAAAAAATAAGCCATGTTGATAATATTGACAATTTCTATCTAAAAATCATAAACAATTGAAAGCGGGCAGATTTTTTAAGCGTCTACGAGAAAGCATAGAACGTGCTTTGGCTTCCATTTTGAGCTTTTGGGTAAAAAAAAAAAAAAAAAAGTACATATTGAAGATCTGCGCTAAACAAGTCCGTACCTGGTTGTGCAAGTGCCACGTCTGATAATCGGCCTCCGTACATCTCCTGTTGAAAATGGACCTGAAGTCGATTTTCACCAGCTGCCACTCGGAGCGATGACTGACGTGTCCGAAGATCCTGGAAAATAACCAACCCCTACCAATTAGGATCACGCTGAAAAGGTCGATGTGCGCAACCTTTTTGTATTTCAGGGTCAGAAACGACAATTTAGAGCAGCGTAGCCTCCCCGAGCCTAATTTGGAGTAGGATGTGTAACGTTTAAAGCTCCGAGAGGATGAGAGACGGAAGCAGGGAGCCACCTCCACGTCAGCATCATCATGATGAACACGAAATCCCCGTGGTGCGGAGCGGCCGTGAAAACGGAGCGGCCTTATTTCTGCCTGTGCGGTCACTCGGTCTCATTTGTTCCGTCGCTCTGAGGGCGGCGGCGTACCACGCGTATGATGGAGAAATTTGAGTTTCTCTGAAAGCGCTCGCTTCCTGAAGTGATCCGGTGAGATTTTTTTTTTTTTTTTTTTATCCAAAAAAAATGCTTATTTTAATTTGTCGCTTCTAAATAGCCAGTCTGGTCAATTTGCATAGGCGAGTGTTAAATGCTAACAATGACGGGTTTTTTTTTCATTTAATAATCTTTTTTTTTTTTTTATTGTGTATACTGACGCACATTGTAGTTTGTGGTCTTTGTTTTTTTTTTCCCTAAGTAAAGATAAAACCTTTATGAAACTTCCAAAAAAAAGGTGCAACAGAGACAGAGCCAGAAATGGAAAACCCATTGTTTTGTTTTCTCGTTTTTGCTGAGTTCATTTGAGCCGATTTGTTTTTATATCATTCATTATAATATTTCTCATCCACCATTAAACTAATCAGGAAAGAAAACAACAACATTGTTTTGCAAATGGTCAGAATCCAAGGTTACCAGATGAAACAGATAAATATTCCGTCTACGGCTAAATTGAGTGGGTGTGTTTCTCTGCGTGCCCCCCCAACTCTCTCACACACACACACACACACACACACACACCAGCGGAGCCAGCGCAACATATTTATCACAATCAATCTGTCAATTAGCCGCGGAGGCACCCGGCCGTGACAGGCACTTACTGTAAGAATGAGTACAAATTGATAAGAAAACAGCGCATGATGGTCTTATGAAAACGAATGGTGTGCCTGCAGGCCCAGAGGGCGTGTCCCCTTAGCCCCGCCCCCTCCTGGTCGTCCTTTCCACTCGCCCACCTCTGTGTCTCCAGCTGGGTCCTCTCACTCCTCTGCAGTCGACTTGTCAGTCTGTCATTTACAGCGAGTGTCGTGAAACATTGATCTAATGGCTTTATGTCACCCGCACGCAAACACACACACACACACACATACAGCTTTGGGGCTTTTTTTCTAAAAAGGACTTGCGCAGGACCACAAAAGGGAATCTTCAGAAAATAAGATTTCTGAGGACACGCCAAATCACACGCGCGCTGCTCTTCTCACTTTTTAATGCCACGGAAAAAACTTTTTTGGGGGAGAACAAAGTTTTCTCCACGCCTGTTTTCTCCGCCATTTTTTTCTTCTTTTAAATTTTTTTTGGATCATTTTGATCATTTTTTTCCCTTCATGTTCTTCAAATGGACGGCAACGTCGTTGCCGGCTGCCAGAGCATTGATCTCCTGTGATCGTAATCCGGAGACAGCCAGGTTTGATGTTGGGTAAACCTTGGGAGAGGAAACCTTTTTTTTTTTTTTTTTTAATATTCATGAAAAGGAAAACAGGCTGAATTGAGCAGGATTAGATCTAGTTGCAAGCAGCGTGCATACAAACACACACACACAGACACACTCCACGTGACGTATGTTTGTCGCTGTGATCTTTTTTTTTCCATATATCTCCACGTTGACAAATCCTTGTCACTCACGTCATGATGAGAGTCTCCTCCCCGGGCTCTCCCAGCACGCCGTCCACAAACAGAGGCGTGTTCGTGAAGCTGTACTTGTTCCACTGGCGTCCTTCGTCGAAGCTCAACCTGGGAACACACAAACAGCCGCACAAGGCTAATCGGCCGCCAGCGTGCGCACAAACCAACGTCTGACCACTTTGTTTCCTATCCAGCGCGGGGGCTCACCGGACACGGATCGTTGCGGCTTCAAACTGTCACGGAATGAAAATCGTCGAAGCCGAATTTATCTTTATTTATCTATTTATCTTTGAAATTAGATTTCTCACCTGTTAGCGGAGAAGAAAAATAAAAACTCATTGCTCACTGTCTGATTAACTTCAGACCCGAAGCTTCCTGCGGGGGGCGAGATTAGTCACGCTGTGCCAAAATGCCGACTGTGTCATAATGACTCACCACAGGTGTCGGATGGGAAGCGGAGTGTGTCGTATGGCCACCAAGGCGCCTCCCTGGTCCAGATACAGCACGGCGTACTCCTCGTCAAAGATCTGGGAAAAAATAAAAAATAAAATAAAACACGAAATCAGTGCTGGCTCACTCTGGAGCGGCTTGCTACCCACGCTGCATCATTCAGGCCGCACCAGCACACGTCAGTCAGAACGTGCTTCTGACAATTGATTGAATTTGTTATTGTCACGCTGACGATCAAAAGAACAAGACGCATACATTAAAAAGGGCGGGAGGACGTGGGGCGAGGTAGCCACACTGAAGCTAACTCTAAGTTGCTGTGTTATCATCGACGTTAAAAAACAAAAAAACAAGCTAGTGGCTGGTCGTGTTCGCATTTATGGAAAATGAAAAATCCGCCGCTGCCGTGTCACGGTGGTTATATTTCAACAGTCCCAATCGTTCTCAGAAAAGTCACGAACATTTCTGCAGTTAAAAAAAAAGATGAAAGAAAAGTTCCCCTCACCTGTCTCCATGTGTTTCCTGCATCCGAGGTGATGTACACACTGACGTTGTTGCTTGTCAGCTCTGAGCCGAAGGAGCCTGCGGCAGAGATTGATGAAACAGACGGAGGAGAAAATAGAGTGAGTTTTTTTGGGTTTTTTTTATGAAATATGTGCAAATGAATTGTCTTCATGACACAACAGGGTCTTGCAGCTGCAGAGCACGACGTTTAGGCCAAAATCCCTCGGATATAAACCGATAAATCCGGACGACTTGATGAGTTCATCTTTTTCAGCACGTCCGATCACAATAAACGCGAGACAGACGAAGTTTTGACGCTCTGGGCCGTCCTTGAGAAACAATCTGCTTTCAAAAATGCCCAACATTTAGTGACTCATCTAAAACTCAACATCTTGTGCTCGATGTGCTTTAAGCACTGCCTTTTTTATTTTTGTTGTCGAACCGGCGATTTCCCCATCTCAAGTGGGAAAGTGAAGTCAAAAGTGTTTTGTTGTTTGGTTTTGGTTACTTATTTCGGCCATTTTGTGGCTCAAAGAGTTTAAAAAGCCATGGGGAAACCTGTTTCAATCACAGCGTTTCACTTTGGCGCAAAACAAAGGAAAAATAATAATATTTAGCATAGGCTAAAAAGGTAGATATTCCGCCATGTCTTAGTTTTCTTGTCTTTTGAGGACTGAGACGTGACAAATAAGCTTTTTTTTTTCTTTTTGGATTTGTGTGTTGATGCTGACCAGTAACAAACTAGTTGAAATGAAAAAGTGCCCCGGAGTGCGTAACGTAGCACTGAGCTGCACAGACTGTGTGCCAAGTGCCAAGAATGTGCAGCTAACTCAAAGCGGCAGATTTCTTTTTCCTTTGTCGGTGTAAGTGATTTTCATGGTCTTTGTCTGTTTGTGTTAGCACAACGTTATCTAATGCATCCAAGGACTGAGAAGAGAAAAAGAGAAAAACTCCAACAAAAGGGAGATGCACAACACGATGGCGAATGCCAATAAAATTGAAAATGACCTGGAGAATGGGAGACGGCTCTTTTCATGTTTCTTTTGTTGTCCTGTGATGAATGAAATTGAAACAAACTATACAATTCAGATTTGATTGCATTATCCTAACCATATTCATTCCATTTAACAATCTTTCGGAGATTGACTCGCTGTCTGTGCGCGTAACTCCCTTTTTTTTTATCTGAAAATGTCTTCGGAAATAATCAAAACAAACTCACTCTGTCACAAAGAAAAAAGAAAAAAAAAACGGCATGCGTAAATTAGAATGAAATCTGGGATTTTTTTTTAGAAAAGGCGCCATTCCCTCTCACCCACCTGACGCGACGATGATCCCCGGAGCCGAGTCCCTGCTGGCGATGTTTCCAGACGTGTAGGGATTCGCAGACACGTGAAGATGCAGATGTAACGAGCAGTACGGCTGCAGAGAGGAAATCACAGCACAGCACTCAAATATAGAATAATAAAAAAAAAAAAACGACCAAATAAACATCCAACTTGATCCAAAAACCCTCCCAAGTCACAAAACGCCACGTCCCCCATTGGCCGGGCTCACCGTTCATTTTGATTGGCTTAACCTTTGCAGACACGATTCTCATTAGGAATCCAGCGAAATGCCGTGTTGTGACGGGCTGTTTAGGGGGTTTATTAAAATCCCTGACATTTCCTGACAAATCACTGTGTAATATGGGTGGAAGGCCAGCAGGCACACGCCGCTGAATCGCTGAATGGTTTATCACAAAAAAAAGGTGGATTATTAAGTTGATTCTTTCGTTTTTTTGGTAGGGAGGCCATTTTTAGCGCAACCGTTCAAAGTGGTCAGAGTTGGAGACGAGGTTTAAATAGATTTTTGTTTTTGGATGTATTTGTGGCATAGGGCTGCATGTGTGAGGAGGGTGGGGGCCCGATCAGGAGAAAAGGCCCCCAGGTGCGTTAATGGACACACCTGAAGTTGGTCAGCTAACGAACTGAGGGAGGAGCTCAGCAATCGGCACAGCTGGAGTGAGTCCGCTGAGGAGTCTTAAAAAAACTGATCTGAATGTTTTTTTTAAAATGGGTGTGGTGGTGCAAATATGAACGTTTGCTCCAGTGAATTTTATTATTTACACTATGCACTTTTCACATGACTTTAAAATATTTTCAAGGATGTTTGTTTGAGCTTCTGGGAGATGAAGCTACTTTGTTCACATTTAAAGTCATTGAGGTCAATCATAAAAACCTCTTTCATGTCCATCATTTGAGGAGTTCACCACCTCATAGAGTCACTTATAAATAATTAGCTTTTGCCCATTTTTGGATTTCTGGCAACAAATCTCAGCACCTCACTAAGATTGATCCAACTGTGTCTCCAGACGAATCCTCTGCTCGGTTTGAAATTCCAACCTCTCCTCTCTGACTTATGGGAGACTTTGACAGAAAATCGTCTCGTCCCGCCTGACACCTTTTACTGCCAGCTCAGCTTATTGGACTGAATCAAAATGGCTGACCTTTTAGGTGCCGACAGCCTGGCCGCGTCCTGTCAGGCCGCGGACTCACTCACCAGCGTGCAGTGGATGTTGTTGCCTCTCAGGTCTCGGCTCGGCGCCTGCAGCAGCCTCCAGTCGCGGCCCCGGTTGTAGGTGATGTGCGTCTTCACTTGGTTGTCGGTCATTCTGTTGGCGAGGAACATCCCTTTGATTCCCGCCACCTGGAGAAAAGTGACCGGAAGCAGATTCTTGCAATAAATAAATAAAGATTTTAGTTTTTGTTTTGATCTTCCTGTAAGTCGTTCATTTTTGCTTATTTCTCCTTTGGAATTCAGAGAGGACAGAAAATTAAAACATTTTCCATGGAATAACACAAGAAATCCTTGAATCTGAATAACGGAAGTCAAAACATCCCCAAAAAATGATAAAATGGCGACCTCGCTGGATGATGTGGATGTTTAGCATTCTCCACATCTTAAAGTAAGCAAAAAAAAGATAAATCAGTTTAGAGTGTAATTAGATGACCTCCGGGGGGCGGCGTGTGATTTCTCGTCTGTATTTCCAACCAAAGCGCACACAGTGGCCAACACTGAGTGCGAAACGATGGACTGTGGGTAATCAATGCGCGTCTTAAATGAGTCTGACTCTTCGCCCGAGGAAGAACCCAGTGGAGGGCGACGCCGGATTGTGTCGGTGACAGTGGCGTCAGGCGAAGTGACTCCACTTACGTAATTGACGGATACTTCAGGCTCCCTCGGAGGAGGGATTTTAGCATATCCTACATTTTGGGTGGCGACCCCAATCAAGACAGTGGATTTGATTCCAGTCCCGGCAGACGCGAGCAGCATTGCCAACAAGGGCTTTTTCACCTAGCTCAGAGGTTTAATCTGCATTGGCGGATGATGACTCTTTAAAAAAAACTAAACAACCCCCCCACACACACACACACACACACACACACACACACACACACACACACCAGTGCTCCAACATTAGCCCTAAACACACTTTCATCTATTTTTTTTCTCCCCTTCCTGATTAGATGCATTTTGTGTAATAAAGTAATATCTGCAGTTATTCATCAAAGAAAGAAATAATCTCAGCCGCCCTAAAATCTATATCCCTGAAACGCGCAAGCCCTCGCGCCCCCCTTCTCGCCTTTGTGCGTGTCAGCACTTTGAAGCTGCTTCGTATTAACACAATGTGCTGCGAAGAGCGTAGGCCTACCGCGGCGGGGTTCGTCTCCACAATGAGAAAAGAAACACATTATATAGTCCCTACCGCCTGGCTCTAAAATATAGATCAATGCCCACAACAAGTTGTGGGCTCGGAACTCATCAACAGGTTCTTTATTTCAAGTTGTTCAAATAAAACTACTTCTGTTTGAATTTGTGAAGACCAGGATGTAAGAACAGGCCGAAGCTAAATCAAAGTCACTCCACTTCAGGCACATTTTATATCTATATAAATATATATAGATATAGATATATAATATATCCTTTATATTGTGTGTGTGTTTACCTCGTAGAGGTCCACCATGACGTTGCCCTCGGGGCCCATGCTGCTGACCACGTTCTCCAGGGCCCGGGTGTAGTAGACCCCCGACGTGTCGGACACGTACAGGTTGTAGGTTTCGTTCTGGTTCCACTCCTGGACGGCCGCCACCACGCGATTCTCGTCCGTACTGATCACGTGCAGGTCCTGGAAGATCAGCGAAAACATTGTGTTTTTGCAGTGAAATACTTCATCGTAATCATTTCAATATGGGGACCGTTTCTTGTTTTAAATAAGAAAAAACTGACAAAGCTAAAGGATGGAAAAAAAGTTGTGTTATATGAGAGAAAGCGCTTTGTAGTTGTAATAAAAAGGAAATAATGAGCCGCAATAATGAAAAAGCAAGAAAAATGGGATTAGAAAATATGTTGTAATGCTGCGAAGGTTTATTATAGCAAAAGATGAGAGGAGAAACCTCATGATTTCATATTATTTATGTATATGGGATTACGAGCTAAGGAATATGAAACTAAACTAAGAAAAAAATGAAACGCAAACCTGAATACACCCACGTATAAATATTATCATTTTAACACATCATTATACCAGGCTCTCCATTTAAGAAACATCCACGGGCTACAACACTGCCTTTAAAAAATAGAAATCATTCGGCGTTTCCATGGCGACGTGCGACAAGGTGCCGACGCAGTCTTCTTCGTGGTCCTCCTGATGTTGCGTGGTTTACCTTGGGCAGGGTGTACTTGGGCAGCTTCATGGGCATGAAGACGTCTCTCTTGGCCGACACGTAGTAGATGGGCCTGCCCGCCGTGGACACCTGGAGGCCAGGGCGGCGTGGAGAAAAGGTGGAGAATAATCCCATGAAGCCGCACCATATCCCCAAGAATGACCTTCAAGAAATCCTCACACTTTTTGTGCTTCATATACCGTTTCCATGTTTTTGTGTGTTTTTTTTTTTTGTAACTGAGCAAACTGGCCAATTACCCACCTGGACAAACACATACTCATCTTGCACCACCAGAGAATTGGGGTCGATGAAGCCCGGGAACGGTTTGCCCTTGTTGGCATCTGTGCAGTTCTGCAGCTTGCAGGTGACATACAGCGCCTCTACTCGAAAAACACACACAACAAAACACACACACACACATGTCAAGCCGCGGAGCCAGCCAATGAAGAAAGGCAGCGGCCTGCTTTTGGCTTCCTGGGCTACTCGTGTCAATAAAGTCGGTCCCCGTGAGGCCGGAGCCGAGAAGACGGATGACCAGAGAGGCCAATTGCTTTCTTTGCCTTCCATGAGAAGAGAGAGAGAGAGAGGGCGAGAGAGAGCGAGCTGTCCACACGCGTTAGCCACCGCCAAAAAAGTGTCTGCTTGATCCACACGCGTACGATCAATGGTGACGTTGCGACTCCTCTCTGCATTGTGTCGGCCTCAGACAGAAAGATAGAGCGCGGCTACTTTAAAGGGCGCTTTTTGAGAAATAAGCGGAGAAAAAAATAAAAACGAAAAAGCATGCGGTATTTATTAAGTATTAAAGGTGCACTCCGTCAACTCTGTGTCCCACTTTTTTTTTTTGAAAGTTAGGAGGCGCACCGAAAAGATGGATTGGAGGAAGAAGAAGCAGCAGAGTCCTATCCAGTCTCAAAAAAAACTTAAAATAAAAAAAAATAATAATCTCCTGATGACATCATCTGACCTGATGACATCATACACACAAGTGTGTTTTTTTTTAAACCAAAACCGTTGGAGTAAAAAGTTCCCCATTAAAACTGAAATTGAACACACCTTTATAATATGTATGTTTACATTTTTCGAAAATATGATGACCCCCCCCAAAAAAGTATTTGATTGTTTGGCCAGAGAATAAAAGAGAAGAAAAATTCCCCAGATTCTGATGTCAGACCCGGTGAGTAAATCAAGTCACATTCTATATATATCAACCATCAATATATGTCCCAGTGTTCATTGTCATTCAGGAGAAAGAGTGCCATTTTTTTTTAACCTAGGGAAGTCCCAGCAAGCTGCTTTTAAAAGCATTATAATATATTCATTCCTTGTCTCTCCGTCGTCATTGTGCGTCCCCAGACTTTTGGCCATTTGCGTTGTCCCTCCGCCTGACCCTTGGGCACAATTGTCGACACACACGCGCGCCACTCCCCCTGCCTCTCTAGGCTAGCACAATGCAGGCGGGGTACAGTACAAAGACAGTGGAGCCCCCAGTCTGGAATTCAATTACTCACGTCCTTCAGTGATGCCGGTTTCCAGGTGAATCAGGCCCGGCTCTTTGTCCAAACCCATCTTGGACCTGAAAGGCGGACAAATGATTTTCAGGGAGCCCGATCGTCTTTGCGCCTCGGGGCAGACGCCACCTAGCGTGCGAGACGTCTGACCCCAGAGGCGGCATGCTGCAAACTCTGCAAAAAATATATATAACTACAGCGAGTGGAAGCAGAGTGACAGTGGGCAGGGGAATGAGCACGTCTGCCTCGTCAGTGGCATGAGAAAAAAAAACACAGGTTTACGCTGTGATCTACAGGTTCAGAAAGTCCAGAGAAAGATGGAGAACAGGGAGGAGGATGTTTCCTGACATCATTAGCAGAGGAAGAGCCATTCACTCTAATTCTCTCTCTCTCGCTCTCTCTCTCCGGTCGGGACGCCCACCGATGGAATAGCATATAATCATTATGGCATTAAATATGTATTAAAAAGACTGAGGGATCAGAGGAGAACGCTGGCGCACACACACACACACACACACACACACGCACACAAGGAAGGGGGAGTGGACAGGTAGCACACACACACACATGTGTGAGTGTTACGAGGCGGTGACAGACCACCCTCGCTTCTAATCTTTATCCTTATTGGTAGTATTGATGATTCCCAGATCAAACACAACCGCGAATATGATGGCCTACTTATCCTTAGCCGCATTTCCCTTTTTTTTTCGTTTCTGACTAATCCTTTCAGGTACGCGGGGAAGAGTAGGGGAGGCAGGCAGAGGCAGAAAAAAAAAAAAAAAGGTCTTTGAGTTAGTGGAGATACACGGTTTGTTTTAAAGTCGGGAGGCAAATCTCGGCTCCCTTAAGTTGCCGTGGTTACGGCGGCATCTCTCGGCGAATGTGTTGACACGCCGTTTGGACTGAACTGTGCGGTCTCTGTGGAGACCTGGCACGGGAGCAGGTGGAGGAGGAGAAGAAAAAAAAAGAAGATTTGCTGAAACATGGCAGCACACGGGCAGCTGCAGATGTTTCTGGACAGATTGAGCAGCCATTTTGTTCCAGGAGCAGCGAGGTTGACCAAATAGTTGCCCGTACATGTGCGGAGACCACATGTGCAGCGGATACACAAGCTGCCTGCGCCGCCTCATTACCGGGCCTCGCACCGCACCTCTGTGCCCCGCGTCCTGAAATAGAAGGCCCGACATCTCCTGCGGCATCAGCCCGGCTAGTTACCGCCCTGACAGCTCCTCCGCACTCTGCTCGGCTAAAAGCTTCTGTTTTTTTTTTGTTAGTCGCCATGCAGCGGGCGGACATCACCCACGCTGTGCTGAAACCATTTAGCGGGGGCGGGGGGGGGAAAGTGAACAGAAAGTGAGCGTGCACCAGGAAGTAGGGGAATAAATCAGCGCCGCGCAAATAGCGCAATCCTGATGCCATGTTTGGAGGTTGTTGATTGGTTGCACATTGGATAGGGATGGAAGTATTCAGCTTGCAGTCAAAAATAAATTAAAAAAATACAAAAATTGGGAGTTTAAAGCTTCCTTCCACTGTCAGTCACATGAGGTAACCCGTCTGCCACAAAGGAAGATCAGACATGTCATACACATGAATAATAAAAATCTTAAAATCTTTCTCCGGCTCATCAGCGCTTCGCTCTGCGGAGTCGGTCTGGCACACGGAAAAAGTCTCAGAGCTGCTGCCGCTCTTCCTTTGGTTCTGAAATTCATCCTTGGATTTTATTTGAATTTGGAACTATTATTTTTATTCCACCATCTGTGTGAATTCATGAAAAAGAACACTTTTTTTTCCCAAATGACACAGCCATGACCCTAAACTGAGTAACTACATATAAAAAACGCTAATGATGCTAATGATGATGATGATGATGATGATGAAGATGATGATGAACCGTGTAGCTAACTCACCAGTAGAAACGATTGGGAGCCACCCTCTCATGCACCAGCTGCCACCTCCTCCCGAACTCCACCGAGCTGTAGAGCTGCACAAAGACAAAACGCACCCACACACACACACACATCACTATTTATTCACACACCACATCTCAACAGACAACAACATTTACTTAATTGTGTGTGCGACACCATGCTAGGACTCGCTATTAAAATGTTTGCCGGACAAATCGCAGGAACTGCCACTGAACTTGTTTTTCTCCGAGTTTGTTTGCGCACATCGATTGAGCAGCAGGGAAACCATGCGTGTGTGTGTGTGTGTGTGTGTGTGTCTTTCAGACTTTTTTCTGAACTTGTCCAAAGGGGGCTATATAAGAGAACACAAATCTTTGCTAAACTCTCTGCAGACATTTTGCAAAAAAAAATCCCGCCAAAAATTCGACACCCATGCAAACCCAAATTTTTACCCTAATTCTAAACTCTGCTAATCTGCGCCCCCCCCCCGAGTCCAATTCTATTTTTAGAATTTCAGTGTGTATGCATTTCTCACATGGGTATTCATTACAGCAGGAACCCAGCAAAGACTCCTACAAAGCAAAAAAAAATGTGAATATTTGGAACTGTAAAGAAAGACGTGCCTGTGAATGAGAGGTGGGAGGAGGGGGAGGGGAGGTGAACATGGCGGGTGGGTGGTCTCAATGCAGCCGTTGTTCACTCGTCAGTAAATCACTGGATTGCTGAGAATATTTTTTTTTCCTTCGGTTCACGCAGAGAGCAGAGACGGCGCGTGGAATCTCTGCGCAATGGAGCTAACGCTAATTATAACTGTGTGTGTGTGTGTGTGTGTGTCATTCTGTTCCATTCTGTTTAGAGTTGAATCAAGTCTGAACCCTTCAAATAAACAAGTGAATTATATATATATATATTAAGTATATATATATATATATAAATGTATTTAAATACACTAAATTGATTGATTGACAGTTAAGTTAAAGATATTTGACGACGTGTCAAGTGAAAAAAAAATGCAGTCCAACATTTGCATGTGGTCAAACTGTTGCACTGCTTCAAAACAAAACAAAAAAAAAAAACGTCCTAAAAGTCCTTTACATTGTATTTTTGTTTAATTAGCGCCATTGGCATCGACCTACTCTCTGAAGGCCTCTTGTCTCTAAACAAACCTGCGTTGTCAAACAAAGCACAATGACAAACGCGTTTACTCTGTGGCTCACAGCTGGAATTTGATTTTTTATTTTTATTTTTTCTTTCATTTTAATGGCCGAGCAGCCAGGCATGGTGTGTCAACAAGCATTTATCAGCAGATAAGCAGAAATGTGACGATGTTTGTTTATATTCATTCCTGTTCTAATTATATGGATTTACTCTCTCCTGAAGGGCAAAGCGCAGTCCCGCATTTAGAGACGCAAACGCCTCACATTCAGATCATCGCCGATCACAGCCCAAAATGTCATGTCATGTCACTTACACCAAAGGAGCGTAGAGAGGAGGATTTATTTTCTCCACTCCTTTGGAAGTTAACATTTGACCGTGCTACATGTTACACTCATGACGGGATTTTTTATTTATTTATTTTTTCTCCATTACGTCCTTTAACTATTTTCCTATATTTCGCTGCATGTTCATGTCACAGAGAGACACTTACAACACAAAGCGCTATTTTCTCTGTGGACGGTGTGCGTCCGGGTGCGTGTGTGCGTGGGAAAAAACAGCACAGGTGATGGGATTTTCCATGACTTCCAAGGCAAGCTGTGCTAAGCAGATGCAAGCTGGAGGGGGCTGAGGCGGGGGGGGGGGGGGGGGGGCAAGGGGCGGGGGGGGGGGGGGGGGGGGGGGTGCAGGAAATCACTTTGACTAATTATCCTCCCGCCGCAAGTTAGTGTGTGGCCAAGCAAGTGACAGTGAAGAGGAGGAGGTGGAGGGGGAAGGGGAAAGGGGGGTGGGGTGGCCTTTACAACCTCCAAAGGTCTCTCAATCAACAAATGCAGCGGCGCTGCCAAAAAGGAGGCGAGGAAATTGAAAGAGAAGCAGTTTGTGGCCGAGGAGGACGAGGAGTCGGCACCTGGCACACGGAGTCACTTGGGAAAAAATAAATAAATAAAAAAACACAAACCCTCCACAGCATCGTCCCTGAGAGGAAATCAAACCAAATTAATGATGGTATTAAATTAAAAAAAAAAAGGTTATTTTGTGGTATGGACGTGTGCGTGGAAAAGAGGAAAACACACACACACATCCACACGTGTCCTCAGGAAAGAAGAAGAAGAAGAACGTTTTCATTATTCATCACAACTGGAACATTAGACCCAAATGGGCGGCGCTGAAGGAAAAAGCATTTTATTAATGCAAACGCTCATTTCAAAATGCCTATAAATTGCACCTCTCTCTCTCTCTCGCTTCCTTTTTTCTTTTTTTCCCTCCCTGTCTCACTCATTCCCACATAAAATGATTCCCGGCTCACACATGGCCTCTTACATCACATGATTATTTATTCAGAAGCCTTTTTTTTTTTTTTTTTTACCCCCATCTCTGAACTTGGCAGGCCACAGTTCTGGGAGCGGGCGTGAAGTCGATATAAGCGGCATTTGAAATGTCAATTTTTCTTTCGTGGTGGACACAATTATTGTGAATAAATCGATATATTTTGCCATACCAAGATGTCATTTTTTTGTCCCCCAGGGGTAAATACCCAGCGCTCTGTGGAGTGACCCGGGGACATATTATAACATTTGAAATATATATTTTTTTGTAATAATTTAATTTAAAAATATTTGATTAAGTCCTTAACATGTTATTACTAAAGTTTTTAAGATTAATTGTTTTTTTTTTTATCAATTTGATGTGAATTGTCGCATCGTACGAGAAGCAACAGGAAGTCAATTATTAAGATATAATTGACTTTCCTCTGCTTTGAACAAAAACATTATTTTTCTATGGAAGATATTAAAAAGTCAATTTTTATTTATTTTTTGTTCACCGTGTGAAACTGTGACACTCGCTCCACCCTGGGTTGGGGTTTTTGGACGCCCCTCTCTCTCTCACCTTCTGGTCGTGGCTGTAGGCCAGGATCCAGTCCTCCTGCTCGGGATGGAAGAGCAGGCTGAGGATGTAGAAGTTGAGCCGGTACTTCTGGTACGTGGCCCCCTCGTCCGAGCTGATCAGGAGGCTGCTCTCCACCTCGGGGTCCGTCAGCAGCATGATCTGCGGACCCGCGGCTCAGAGTTAGAAGGTTTTTTTTTTTTTCTGGAAAGAAAAGCTTAAAAAAATCTGCATGGAATTGCTGACATGCACCCAGGAAAAAAAAACAAAAAAACAGAAACATACTGGTGTGTGTGTGTGTGTATATATACATAATTTAAATCAATAAATCTGCTGTGTACCATTTCCCCTTTTTGTTTTGGCCATTTGTCTGCACCACTTCTGTGTGTGTGTGTGTGTGTGTGTGTGTGTGTGTGTGTGAGGAAGATATTAAAAAGTCAATTTTTATTTATTTTTTGTTCACCGTGTGAAACTGTGACACTCGCTCCACCCTGGGTTGGGGTTTTTGGACGCCCCTCTCTCTCTCACCTTCTGGTCGTGGCTGTAGGCCAGGATCCAGTCCTCCTGCTCGGGATGGAAGAGCAGGCTGAGGATGTAGAAGTTGAGCCGGTACTTCTGGTACGTGGCCCCCTCGTCCGAGCTGATCAGGAGGCTGCTCTCCACCTCGGGGTCCGTCAGCAGCATGATCTGCGGACCCGCGGCTCAGAGTTAGAAGTTTTTTTTTTTTTTCTGGAAAGAAAAGCTTAAAAAAATCTGCATGGAATTGCGGACATGCACCCAGGAAAAAAAAACAAAAAAAACAGAAACATACTGGTGTGTGTGTGTATATATACATAATTTAAATCAATAAATCTGCTGTGTACCATTTCCCCTTTTTGTTTTGGTCCCCGCCCCCTTCCATTTGTCTGCACCACTTCTGTGTGTGTGTGTGTGTGTGTGTGTGATTTTGGAAAGAGAAACCACAGAGAGATAAATCAATTAAGCCTGATTAGCATATGCGTGGATATTATTTTGGCGCCAAAAAATTGCTCACAGCTAAAAAAAAATGTGCGTTTCTTTCCTTGGCTTGAACTGTGTGTGTGTGCGCGCGTGTGCGGGTGTGTCTTCGTTTCAATTTCTGCTCTTTGGGTCTCCCTTCGCTCTCCCTGTCCGTGTTCACTCAGGCCTTGAAAGCCCTAATTTCCCACGAGCTTTTTCCTTTTTCTAAGACGGCCAAAAAAATCTGGCGCGGGCCACTGGAGAAAAAAATAATAATAAAAAAAAAAATCAAAGAGACATTGGCAGATTATATCAGATGCAGATAGAATTAAATCGGTGGACCTCAAAAACACACTCGCATCATTTGGACGAGGAACAGTGGCATAGTAGAGTTACTTATTCTACTGTACACACACAGACACACACACACACACAGACACTAACACAAAAGCGAGTGTTTGCATCCACTGTATATAATTGTCTTTATGTACACTATATATATATATATATATATACTCAGTATTGGCTGAGGCAGATTATAACCCTGTTGTGACCCATGTTAAACGTGCGACTTCATTTCCAACATTTAGACATTCAGTGGTCAGCTCATATCCGCAAAAAAAAAAAAAAAAAAGCCCAGTCAGCATCTTTTCTCGCTCAGCTGAGGAAACCTCAGGCAGCGTCTGAATTTCTAAAGAAAAAGGCTGAGGAAGCAAAATCCCGCCGATGCCAAATATTCCCACCATGGCTGGGTCCCAAACCCTGTCTGTCTTGAATGGCACCAGCCAAATTCACACGTTCACCTAATGACGAGGGAATTTGCAAATTTCGGCGAGAAAGTTAAAAGAATCAATAGAGTGAGCTAATCCCTTAACCCTAACCCCAGCAAGATTTTTCACTACTTCAAAAATAAGGGGCCACCCTGATATATATATATATGTATATAATCCCACCGGTGAATTCAATAATCCAATAATTAGATGCCACACCCCCTCAGCTGGCTCTTTTTTGAAGTGATGAAGCGGCTGGACTCTAAATCCCACCGGTTGGAAAAGAAAACTCAGCCACTAACCTTGAGCTCAGTACATAGAACTACAATTTTTTTATATTTGGGAAAGTTTCCAGTTTTTTACAGATGTTTT
Source organism: Colistium nudipinnis (assembly GCA_016785305.1). Lineage (NCBI taxonomy): Eukaryota > Metazoa > Chordata > Actinopteri > Pleuronectiformes > Rhombosoleidae > Colistium > Colistium nudipinnis. The sequence continues at coordinate 146,943 of JAFBJU010000572.1, read as the reverse complement.
TAATTTTATTTTAATTTTTTTCATGCAGCCTGTGGCCGACAGGTCAGGGAAACGTTTTTGTTTTTGTTTTTTTTCCCATTACAGTGTCCGTGTTCACTCAGGCCTTGAAAGCCCTAATTTCCCACGAGCTTTTTCCTTTTTCTAAGACGGCCAAAAAAATCTGGCGCGGGCCACTGGAGAAAAAAATAATAATAAAAAAAAAAATCAAAGAGACATTGGCAGATTATATCAGATGCAGATAGAATTAAATCGGTGGACCTCAAAAACACACTCGCATCATTTGGACGAGGAACAGTGGCATAGTAGAGTTACTTATTCTACTGTACACACACAGACACACACACACACACAGACACTAACACAAAAGCGAGTGTTTGCATCCACTGTATATAATTGTCTTTATGTACACTATATATATATATATATATATATATACTCAGTATTGGCTGAGGCAGATTATAACCCTGTTGTGACCCATGTTAAACGTGCGACTTCATTTCCAACATTTAGACATTCAGTGGTCAGCTCATATCCGCAAAAAAAAAAAAAAAAAAGCCCAGTCAGCATCTTTTCTCGCTCAGCTGAGGAAACCTCAGGCAGCGTCTGAATTTCTAAAGAAAAAGGCTGAGGAAGCAAAATCCCGCCGATGCCAAATATTCCCACCATGGCTGAGTCCCAAACCCTGTCTGTCTTGAATGGCACCAGCCAAATTCACACGTTCACCTAATGACGAGGGAATTTGCAAATTTCGGCGAGAAAGTTAAAAGAATCAATAGAGTGAGCTAATCCCTTAACCCCAGCAAGATTTTTCACTACTTCAAAAATAAGGGGCCACCCTGATATATATATATATATATGTATATAATCCCACCGGTGAATTCAATAATCCAATAATCAGATGCCACACCCCCTCAGCTGGCTCTTTTTTGAAGTGATGAAGCGGCTGGACTCTAAATCCCACCAGTTGGAAAAGAAAACTCAGCCACTAACCTTGAGCTCAGTACATAGAACTAAATTTGTTTTATACTTTTTACTAGTTTCCAGTTTTTTACAGATTTTTTTAATTTTATTTTAATTTTTTTCATGCAGCCTGTGGCCGACAGGTCAGGGAAACGTTTTTTTTTCCCATTACAGTTTGTATTTACCGTTTTTTTATTTGTGCGGGAGATGTTTCCTTTTGCCACCACATGGTCTGCCTGGCCATTTCGTGATCAAAATAAAACACACACACAGCTCTCAAAGGGAATATTTAAATTTTTTTGGCTATGCCACCGCAGGGGAGAGTCTCTGGTCCCTTACTGAACTGAGCCACTCGCAGCAGCCCATCAATCACAGACGGTCAGCCTCGTGCTGACCAATCATATCAGCACCATCTCAAAGTACAAATCCCAATTGACGTTTTTTTTTGCTCACTCCGTGCAACTGCAGAACATCTGCCACAATAGAGAGGCTTTTTATCATTCTGATGATGTATTTCTGCTGGAATGGGTTGGATTTTTTTTTTTTTTTTTTTTGTGTATTCCACCCGCACGCACATTTCAGTATGGAGATCCGTGCCGTTCGGGGATGAGTGCGCACACGACACGGAGATAAGAGGTGGCGGAGATTGCCTTAAACAATTTGAGTCTTCTAAGTAAATAAGAGAAAAAAGGCAGAGGGACTGGAATGATGATGATGTCAATATATATCTATATATATATATATAGATATATATACACAGGAGCTTTGGCTCCTCCTGTCACTGAGTGTATCAGAAAAAAAAACATGAAAACACAAATCAGTGCTGTGCAGACTCTGAATGATCCAATGGCATTTTTTGTATTTATTTTTTTTAAATAGGTGGTGGGAGGTGGAGTGACATCATTGGTGACATCACGGAGGAGTTTTGTGCTATGAGGATAGCGAACACAAATAAACACCACAGGCTTAAATAGAAACACTGGAGGATACTGGGTGGGGAAACAGACCGATGGAGCCCCCCCCCCCGAAAACAAGGAGAAACTGGTGACGGACAGATTTGCAAATGAGAAAATATGATTCTTGTCATTTCTCCAGATGCATGTTTGTTTGTTTCCGCTCCTCTGGCTCCCTCGCTCATCATCACGTTGTACATTCCCAATGTGGACATTTTTTTATTATTTTTTTTGTTATACCTCCGTGGTTTTTTGATGCTTCTGTACCTCACAGCGTCAAGTCCAGTTCTCCAGCAACATCCTCAAACTATTTTTTTTAGTTTTAATTATCCGTAATGTTGAGTTGTTTGACTTATTTTAGCTAAACAAACTATAATAACATTTTTTTTTTTTTTTTTTTTTTACTAAGACAGCGGTTAAACTTTATTTATTTATTTATCATTTGAATGATTTTGAATCTACTCAGGAAATCTCCAGTTTAAAAAATACAACAAGTTAGCGGTTTAAAATCAAAACCTGGCAGAACTGAAACCTCAACATCAGAAGACAATAAAATAATAGAAATGTCATTATTCCATTTTCATGTGTTTTAACACTCGGATGAGCATGCCGTGGAACTTGGGTATAATAAAAGATTTCCGAGGAGCACATGGCATGATGGATTAGGAAAGAATACACATTCTCCTTGCCTACTCTTTTTGTGTGTCTGTGTGCGACTGTAAATTACGAGGCCAAAAAGGTTGAAAATGACAAAGGTTAATGAAGCGAGTGTGCGCTGGCTGGAGGACGCTGAAGAGATGTGGAAGGAATCCCTGAGTTCCTTCCTCCGCTGTAGAGCCACAAGTGGTCGCAGATGGAATAATAATGAAATTAGCCTCATATTTTTCCATTTCACACGGTCACCCAGTGACTGGATTGTGATTCCTCTCCATAAATCTCAGCTTAATTTCCTGCGGTTCCCGGAAACCAAAAGTTTTTTTTTGCTAGTTCCAAGATTTTGAGAGGGACGTGTTGGGATAAAACGGGAACAAAGAAGAGAGGCTTTATGATTTATTATCTCCGAGCCAGGTCAGGGTTCCGGGTTTACTCGGACAAGAACATTGTTGGGAATGATTTAAATACGGGATTTAATTCCTGTTTGTTTTGGATTTTTGATAAAAAAGCGTTGACTAAGAATAATCCAACTGAGGTGAATTTAGCTTCACCGGGACAGCAAGATATCCTGGATTTATTTTACTTAACAAAGCAACGAGATGTTGGGGCTTCACATCAGCCACTTTCCTTATGCTAGCATGAGAACGCTACTTAAAATATACAGCTCTCACTAATGACGTATTTTTTAAATATTTTTCTTTTTTGCAATAAATATGAATACCTCATTAAACCCCATCTGGACTCCTCTGCTCAACTACACATATCAGTATCCAAAACAGAGGTTTTGGATAGATGGAGAATTTTAATTTTATTTTAAATTTTTTTACTTTAAATCTGTCTTTTCACTGCAGCTTCTTTGAACAAAGATAAATCAAGTTAGCTGCACAAAATGAAACAGCTCCTGCTCATATCGCCACGGCAACCAATGGATCAGGCCCATTAACTTTTAATCATATTCATCGCGTGACGCCTTTTTTGTCTTCTATTCCGTCAAATCCGTCTTCACACGACGGCCCCATCGAGCACACCTGGTTTTTGAAGGGAATTGGAGATTGAACTCTGATTGGTTTGTCGCATCTTACCTCCAAAACGCTGAGCATTGATTTGGACGCAGCTCATTTGAACCATGCAGCTGGTGCGGTGGCTTTTTATCGGTGGGAAAACTATTAAGTGGGAATTTGGACTCGAACCCTCAATGCACCAACAGGAAATCTTTTCAAAAAAGCTTATTGTGTTCTCTGTCCTTCTAGAGCTATTTGGATCATTCCAAACTAAATGGAATAAACTGGGGTCCAAGAAATTTATTTCAACAGAATTATGAATGTCAAAACAAGAATGAGACGCGAAAAAAAAACTCCATTTAACGAAAGATAATGTGTCACAGCAGAGTATCTGGACACTTTTGAATTCAGAGCGAGTACTATATAAGAAAATGTCAGTATATGAAATTTGATGTCCTTGACTAGATATACATATTTATATTTTAATTAATTAATGTTATTTTGTATTACTTTGGAAGTGGATTTGTAATATTTCAGATTTTTTTTTAAATTCTATTTAGTCATATGGAATATTAGGCTTTTCATTTGTAATTGATTTCATTTACATAATATTTCAGTCTTTAGGATGGTCATATTTTTGACAAATTTGAATGATTATTTTACTTTCTACTTCTTCCCCCTGGCGTGTCTTTAATTTGCACTAATTACCCTCCCCTGGTCCTCGCGGCTTCATTAGCGTCACTTGTGTCGTTTTTTGTTTGGTCTTTGCAGGGTCTCCAGATGAGTCCACTCGCTCAGAATTGAGTCAAAACCACTATTTGTAGAATTGAGTCTATAGGGGGAAATAATCCCCAAACATCGGGACATGAGTGTGTTTTTGTGGTGTTACCCTCTGGTCCAGCGCTGTTGCTCTCTTGTGTTTGCTGACTGTTGGATTCTTGTCTGTTGACTCTGGCTTCAGCACTTTGCAATTTGGGGGATTTCTCTTGCCCTGAGTCATCGTTGAAAACTTTTGTATTTTGGTTTTCATCTTTTAGATTTTTTTGTATTTGAATCCCTTTTCACCATTTCACCAACCCCTTAAAAAGAGTATTTTTATTTTTTTTTTATATTGAATTTCGCACACATGTATCTTTCAGCATGTGCAGAGTGTGTCGATGCCCGCGTGGCGTGTTTTGTGTATTCGGTGCCTGTGTCTGAGACACCTGTAAATCCCACGCGCCACGGCTCTGTTCGGCTCTGTTCGTCATCGTGGGCTGCCACTGGATAAAACGCTGAAACCGAGCGAAAGCTCACGGACAGAGAGCGGGAGATGTGACGTTTTTTGGCCGACGATTTAAGTGGATCCATCAAGTGCTGGACGGGGGGGGCCTCGATGAATGCATGGGCGAGCGCGCTCACTCAGTCGGCGTTGACAGCGCGCTGGAAAGAGAAAAAAAAAGAAAAATCCCCCTATCGCTCCTTCTTCTCATGAATATTCACGAGTGCAGGACTTGAAAGCCAAAAAAAAAAAAAACGAGCACATATCGGTAATTATTTCTCCCCTCCCGATCGACCAGGTGCCTCTTCCTGTTTGATCGACCTCTTAAACGCGGCTCTTGATCTGAGGCGTTTTACGTTCCCTAATTGAGCGCCGTCTGACATTTTTACCTCCGCCGGGCGGGACAAACTGGCCAACGTGTCCGTTTCCTGCCCTTTCTCTTCTTCTTTTTTTTCGGTCAGTCTAATTGGCGCCACGAGTGGAAACGCCGCAGCTACGGCTTCATTAGATACTGGCCAACACGGACCGGACGAACGCCATGCGTTTGGATAATTAACCAGCCAGCGTTCCCCCACTTCACTGGATCCGCTGCGGCCATGAATTCTTCATGGTGAGCATTCATAAATGACATAGCAACATGTGCCACGTGGTGGAGGCTTTTATTCACTTTTGCATCAGCGTGAGGCGGGCGCTCTTGCGTCCAGGCTGCCAAAAATGGCCGCCCTCCTGAACATGAAGGCGTGCTGATGAAATCCCACAATCCCACCGTTTCGCTCACGGCAGCCGTTTGGAGGCCGCAGCCTGAGGGGCGGACAGATGTTGGGTTTCCCCTCCGGGCGTCCACCAGAGCCCCCCCCCCCATCTTCCGTTAGCATGTGTGTGTGGCGTTCCAGCCAGCGGAGCGTGGCCGATTGCCACAGATTCGGCTGCACAAAAACGTGCCGATATGGGTTTGCCGTTTTCTCCACCAGGTGGTATTTCGCTGCAAGCGTAGCGAACAGGTGTTGATGCGACCCTTGACCTGTTTAATCACCACAAATCTCCCTCATTTTGCTGTCGACCAGCTGGAGATAAATATATAAAACTAGAAAAGGCCTTTTTTTTCAAATTTTTTTTTTTGGTTCTCTACCGACTTGAATATTTCTCGACCCTTTTATAAGCTGCAATGCTTATCTTCAGCCTCAGGGAGGAAATGATGCTTTTTTTTTTGCCGTTGTTGGTCCTTCAGTCTATCTGTTACACCAAATAAAAAAAATCTTCATTGAGAAAGTGTCACAAATTGACCCATTTGCTGACGTGATGGAGAAATCTGTGAGTCCATGTCTCTCTGTGGAGTTTTTGGGCCAAAGCCGGTTTTGAGAATGTTATTGTGAAGCCGGAGATGTGTGAATGATGATTCCATTCATTACTTTATAATTGCTTGTCAGAATCTGGACGTGGGAAATTGCTCAGGAACGCCGTATTAAAAAAACATTTCAAACTACTTGAGTCGGCGTTGGCTGCGATGCTACTCTTCCCTGATGCTGGAAACAAAAAAAAACAAAAGATCTGTATGCGTGTTATGACGAATGCAAACCCAACATTTCCCACTGTCGCTGTTTCACATTAAAAGCTTTTAGATGGCTTCATGTGAGGAGGCCACGGGAGACGCAGGTGTGAAGGCGGTGAGCCCAAAAGCCCATTTTGCAACGTTTCCTTGGAAGATTTTTTTTTTTTTCTTTGGATCCCGCTGCTGTGTGAAAATCTACCTGAACAGCACATTGACAGCTGACTTTTTTTTTTTTTTTTTTATGCTATTCTCAGATATTAATGGAAGGGTATAAAAGATCTTTCAGTGGTATCTAGTGGTGCTGATGCTGGGTATTTAAAAAATATATATATATAAATTGTATCCTCGGCCTCTAAGCCTTCTTTACAAAGTGTGAAGGAGAACCTTTGAGGACGAGGAGCCTCTTTAAAATCAGCGTTTGTTCACTCTCTTCTCAGAATAAAAAAAAACACAAAAATCTCATCAAGATCATGGACTTATCAACTCCTCCTCCTTCCTCGTCTGTCAAGGAGCAAATCCATTTTTTTGAAACCAGTCAAAAATGGAGGCTGCGTTATGATGATCACCGCTCTTTGTGAATCCATTCCAGATTTTTTTTTTTCATTTCAAGCATTCATCCGCGTTTTCCTTTTTTTTTTTCGGGCCTCACTCTTTTATTCCCGCAGCTCACGGACACTGTTTGTCTTGCTTTGTCATCGGCATTTTTCAGGAGCCGACTCTTTGACGACGTAATATAATCATTTCTCTTTTAAGTGTGAGCTCGCGTCCAAAAGCCGAGACAATGAGCAAAAGGTATTTCAAGCCGGTCGGTGGGAGGGGTCTGGTCTGAGGTGAATTCATATTCCACCCACCTGCCGACTGAGCCGTGCCAGGTCGGCGCCGCTTTTGAATGCAAACGCACACAGACGCACAAACACAGCCAAGCAAACATAGACACACACACACTCCCAATTGTTTCTTTAGTCAATATACGTCTGTGAGAAGTGAAAGAGCCCGAGAGCCGACTCCACCGTTCACTCCTTAATAGAAAAAAATAAAAAAATCCTCTTTGTTTCCAAACCATTAGGGACCACAACCATTTGTATGAGACAACAATCAGGCTGGGATTTTTTATTTTTATTTTTTTAACCAGCACTCACCATCCAAAGCCATTGACTGTAACAATGCGCTCTCACGGAAAAAAAAATGATCTCCGGCTAAAACCTAAAATCATTTACCTCTCATGTGTACTTGAAACGTGTGCACGCTCAGTGTGAAGCCGCAGTGGCAAAATTGATGTAATTGTCATGGGGGGGGGGCTCTTTATTTTTTCTTCTTTTTTCTTTTTTTTGCTCCGTCATCTTTTAGCTATTTTCCCCCCCCGTCCTCCCCCATCACCCCCCCCCCCCCCCCCCGCTGTATCCTGAACTATTTCCCCCCCCCCCCCAAGCCACAGAGGCCTGATTGACTTCCACCAAAGCGCGATGAGAGAAGCTTTTGTCTGGAGTTGGCGACGGTCACATGACGCCGGCGGAGAACCAGCTATCCTCCCTCACAAGAATGCACAAGCTTGGAAATGAGTGTGTGTATGTGTGTGGGAGGCTGGAACAGACTTTGTTGTGTGTGTGATTGAGTTTACTTCCAAAAATCAGTTTCGCATTCTTGCATTTAATTTTAGCTACGCTAGCGAAGCCCGCGCGTCCATCTGTCAGGCTAACGCCGCGGTGTAAAGGCTGAAAAGGTTTTTCAACCATTAAATCAACGTCCGCATGAGATGCTGTAAAAAAATAAAAATAAAACTTTGATGGGGGGGGCACATTTAAAAAAAATTCAACTCCAGTATGACTTGAACGCACCGTGAAAAGCCCAACTTTGAAAGCATTAGATATATTTAGACTTAGCTTGTCAGACTCTGATCAACACAAATGGGATCACGCAAAACCGGCCCTGACGAATCATTTTTCAGCCAATTTACGTCTATTTTCCATCCACCCAACTGTTTTATACATATTTATTTTTACTTGTATGTCATTTTGCTTCGGCACCACGGGGACAATATGAGTGGAGGTGAGAAATAAAACCCAGGGAGGGAGTGTGAACACGTGTGAGACGGAGATAATTAGTGTAAGTGATGGTTGCTAGACCCACACGTGTGTGTGTGTGTTAGAGTGTGTGTGCGCTCGTGTGAGAAAGTGTGTTTCCACATATTCACAGTCCCTGAAGCATTTTTTCTCTCTCTGGTCTGTGGGTCGGATTTTTACCATTTAGTTTTTCGTATTTTTTTTGTATCAGTCTTTGTCCCACTTCCTGTTTTGTTTTGTAGTGACTCTCCGTGTGTGTGCGTGTGTGTGTGTGTGTGTGTGTGTCTCTGTTTGAGTTTTACTTCCTGTGTGGCTGTCTGATTGCCCTCATTAGTTCCCCCTGTGGTTTTTTCCGGTCTCACCTGTGTCTCGTTGTCCCTCGTCTCCTTCTCAGTGTATAAAGTCTCAGTGACCCACGTTGTCTCTTGTTCGCCTGTTGTGTTGTTCCTGTTGTTGTGGTGTTTATGAATTCATCACAATTCATTTGTTCCTGCCTGTCCTTCCCTGTTTATTTCTTTATTTATTCGAGACCTTCAGTTATTTAAGATCTGCGCATTTGTACTCACCCCCACCACGCTAAGAGCTCTTGTAATAAAGATACAGAGCTTTCGCACCACATCCAAATAACAATCAGCCGGAGCTGGATTACGCTACGACACAATAGCACAATCCTCTCAGTGGGTGGGACGAACGGATGTGCGAGCAATAAAATCTCATCCAAACATCGCATTGTACCGCAGTGTGTGACAAACAATGTCAAATAGGGAAAGGGTGTTAAAATCAGCGAGTGGGGTTCCTGAGAAACAATAAGCCGTGATATTTAAAAAAATGTGCAATTGCAGGAAATGGCTTCTACCGCTGCACTTACACGCAAATATGAAGCGATGACCACAGCGGCACACAAGCCCAAACTGAACACAGACAAAAAGAGACGATTTAAGAAAGAAAAATTCTCCCCAAACATTAATGGACCAGCGTCATAATGGAACCTCAAATCAAATGATCCAAATGGACCTGAGCACAGGACTCCTAGTTCCTCCCGCACCTCATCCAGCTCCCGACCAGTGGCGAAAAACCTCTGATTAAAAGATAACTGGCTCCTAATGGTCACGTTCAAAACATCCGCCTTCCTGCTTCGCTTTGAAATTGGCAAGGCGTCCTGTTCACACAGGAGATCACTTAGAGAGCTTCCAAATGTATATTCGGTAAAAGAAATTATATATTTTGGATTGAGTGGTTCTGGCTACACCTGCACTCAAGCCGACATTCCCTGGAAACTGTTTGTCGTCAGTCGTGTACAGGGTTGGGAGGGTTACTTTTAAAAAGTAATTAAGTACAGTACTAGTTACCTGTCGTTGTATCAGTAACCTTATCCAAGTGTCACAATATGAAGAATTAAGATCACCTTTATTCGTCCCCAACATGCACATGCACAATCAAACACACACACACACACACACACACACGCAAACACTATGGGGATATTCAGTCTTTGCGTTTCACCCCATCTGTGGCCAGCAAAGCTATCGGTCCAGCTTGGTCACAGAGCAGAGGGCAACCGTCACGCAAGCGCCCTGAGAGTGGATGTTGGTGGGGGGAGAGGGGGTAAGGTGCCCTGCTCAGGGGCACGAGGCGGAGTCTCTGGGTTAGACAGTTAGTCTGTTTCGGGCTTGTCCAAGTCGCGGTGGTTTTGGTGGGTCGGTGGGAGTCGGAACAGCTACCCCACCCTCACAACTAGTCCAACGCCTTCCCCGTGAAAAATATATTATAATAATATGACTTTTAGTTACTTCAGTTACTTTCTTCTTTAGTTACTACCTCAATCCCAAATACGCCAATAAAAAAAGGCCCAAGAAGGGGGGGAAAAATAGATTGGATGGTTCAAAACCGCAACACAGAGGAGCCACAAAAGTAAGATGTATGTATACAGCATGTTATGACCCCCCCCCCCAAAAAAAGCAGCTGTTACCATGTTAGGCATTTAAACTGCATGAACTGCGTTTTTGGTGTAGCATTATGGACAGGTTAGCTTAGCATTAGCTTACTGGTTTCTGTGCATTTCAGCAAACGTTAGCGATTTGTCTCCTCGCCTGTTGATGTTTCTTTAAGTTAGACGTCGAGCCAAAGCATTTTTCTCACCAGCCACAATGATGACGAATAATAAATCAAGCCACTGTTCTAACGTCCCTAGCTTACATTATGTTTTCAATGGAATTGAGGACAACCGAGCGTCATTTGTGTCATTTGAGTCATTTGAGCAGAGTTTTTGTTTTTGGAGGATTTTTTTGTTTGCTGCCAGCACAAACCGCCTCTCCGTGCGTCTTCCTGACATTGTAGAAAGTTAACGGGAGGGAGAGGTGGGAATCAAACGGCGAGGGATGAGTCAGACGGCATCAGTATGTCTGCCTGCGTTTGACTTTGCACACTGAGCTGCTGACTAACAAGGCGGAGGAAACCAGAGCGCAATCCCCCCGTCGGCCGAAGACCAAAGGGCAGCTTTACCTTTCGCTTGTTGTTGGGGCTCACGTACAAATAGCTGAGGATCGTCTTGGCTCCCACTTTGTCGTTCAGCTTCTGGTACGTCGCTCCGTAGTCGGTGGACCTGAAATGTAATCAGAAGTGTCGCTTGATGAATTACAAGTCGCAATTAAAAAGTCGCCTCTCGAGAATCTCTGGTGGCGCAAGCACTGGCGGGATTAAAATCCTTTGGTGCACAACCACAGGTCTGCACGGCAATGCACACAACAATAACAACACATCTGTTGTCGCACTCATATTTAGTAATGAGTTAACACAGATGCATGCAAGTGTGTTTTTACCCCCCCACCACATTTAGATCCTTGTATAACACAGTCGATACACAAAATCAAATGAGAACAAAGTCTGAACAAGCTTCAAAACAAAACCAGCAGCATTAGCTGTGAACCCCCGAGCCTGCTCGCCACAATAAACTCATTGTTCAGAGGAAGCTTGGTGGCAATCCATGCAGAAATGTGAACACGCTGAATACAGCGGTGAAGAGGGACCCAAAGCTCGGAAGGTTTAAGCCGGTCAGGGAACAAATACGCTACAAGTGGAGTAAAAAATAAATATTGTGCAGAGGTTAAAAGAAAAATACTAATAAAATGACTTCAAGGTTCTCCAAAGCATCTTTTATCAGCTGCCTGGCAACATGAGTATAACTTAAACTAAAAAATGTTAACCTGAAATAACACAGAGAAAAATGACAACATAACTTCTTTAAGTAATAACTAATAACTGTCATGTTGCTAATGCTAATGTGAAATATATGTTCAGCTGATGAAATGTAGCTTTTTGTTTATTTTTATTTTTTTTAAGACCGTCGCTCCAAAAAGTTTGGATTCAACTCATCCGAGCTGTCAGGTGTAATTCATTTTGAACGGTCGGAGGCTCAATACAACAGCTGTTAATTGTTGTAATTAAAAAAATAAATAAAGCCCAGAGCATGCAAATCTTACAAATGCACCAAAGACAACAAAGAGACTTTTGTGACTTCCAAGCAAGAAATCATTCCCAGACACTTTTGTTGTTTTGTTTTGTTTCCCCTCTCTCCACCTTCTTTTCTGTTTAACATTTAAATCCAGGCTGACGTCTTCGTTTGAAGACTTCGATCTTTGATGTGTGTGTATTGTTCCTTTTGGAGAAATTCATTGGGGAATAGAAATAGTATCACTGTTTGAACCATTTTCTGTTGGGCAATGACATCAGGCTATTGATCGGCCGCTGTCACAGAATCATTTGATTTAGAGGCCAGTGTATTTTTAGTGTCACGGCAACTTTCAAGGAGGACCCATTAAAAAAAATCCCAGCAAGGTTAAAGTTAAGCTAAATATAAAACGATTACTTTCTCAAGGACGACGTGTCTCAATGAGGACGGAGCCGCTGTGATTTCATCTGTTTTGCCGATGTTTGGCTCTGTGGGGGGGCTGTAGGCGAGCCAACACCTCGGACCGTCCACATGTTGGATTAACCGCGGAGGGGGGAGGTGGACACAAAAAAAAAATAATAGATCATTTGCATAACACGGATACGACTCGCTGTGGAAAATGGAATGGGGGCTCTCATCTCGGAAATGGATAAGAAGAATTACAACTGCGCTTTACATATTAGATAGCATTTCAATTTGAATTTCCAGGGTCCTAGCATGTATATTGATGGGCTGCCACGACGCAGGCTTTACATTATCGCGGGGGAGTTGGATCCCCGTGGAGCTGCATGTATGTTGAGAGAGTTAAATGCATTTAAACAGCACCAGCAGCCAAGCTGGAGAACGGGGGCTAATCATTCCGCAAACCAATTTATGAAAGCTTCAGCAAGGCTGCGTGGGCTCGTGGGCAGAAGAGGAAGCTAAATCGCAGCCATCCATTTTACATCTCCTGCATTAAAAAAAATAATCGAATAAATCCATTTTAAAAGCATCAATAGAAAAGAGTTTGTTTACGACGTATAGAGGTCAGATAGAGATAGACGAGTGAGTAGTAGCATAAAGGCTAATATTAGCTTAGCTCCACGTGAAACTCAGTCCTGTGCACAATGTAATTGGTGTTCAGATGTTAACTTAGCTTATGTTGAATATATGAACACAGTTAACAGAAGGCAGACTAACATTATGTAAATGTTTTTCAAAATCACAGGAAAGCACAAAAATGTAACAAACATAAGTTTTCTTTTTTCTGTTAAAATGTTATTAAAAGTTTGTTTGGGCCCTTTGTCGGGGTTTCTTGGTTCTGCGATGTTTGTGATGACACTTTAATCCTGGATAATTTGAGTCGAGTTGTTGCTAAATTGGCCGCATTTACTTTCCAATCTTCAGACCTGAAATCTGTCAAGACAGGTTTGGGGGTTTCAGGTGGTTGCCTCATGCAGGTTCACCATCAAACTCCTCCCTGAGGCCTGTTGTGTCCCAGACCCTCTTAAAAAAAAAAAAAAAATCATCTGTGCCTCTGCTGCTGCGTCCGTCTTCCTAATCTCCCCCTCCGCTCATCTGTCTTCCTGTCAGTCAGCCTGCGTACCTCCACCTGCCCCTTTAATCATCCCTCCATCACCGCCAGCTCTGTGATCTCCCAGGCCTGGGATTTTATAATACGCAAGCGAGATGCAGGAGTGGAGGCACCATTAGAAGGGTAATGTGGAACCAGAGGCCTCCGGCCTCTTCAGGTCCTCTGTTGTTTGATGTTTCATTTAGCACAGCTGTGGGTGAGAGCTCAAAGCTTAGTTACTGAATTCATTTATGAGAAATTGATAAGTTTACTCTGATGGTGTCATTTGGGCAAAAAGTAAGAAAAAGTAAATTATATAAATCGGTATTGGTGGGAAACGCACGTAGCAATTAGCCCACATTTATTTTCACTTTATTTATTGAATAAAACTGTTCTGCCGCCACTGCCACCACTCAACTCTGGGGTCTCTTAAGTTTTTATTTCTAAAATATAAAATTAAATATATAAAAACATCCAATGGTTCAAAGTATGTGATGTTTTAGCAGAGGAGGAGCTGCAGAAGCAGCTGGCTTCATTCACTGGCATTATCTGATTGTGCCAAATGTTAGGGATAAAATGAGATGTTGGGAAAAAAAAAAGTCAATTTGTTTCACTTTGTCAGCCAAATATTGCCAGTTATTACATACAGTGCATATGAAAAATCATCTTTTCAGGATGAGGATTTGAGCTTATACGTCATGTGGCTCTTCTCAATATTCTTCAGTTCGTTGTATGTTCATGCAGTTAATCTCCTTTCATCCTCGACAGAGCTGCTCGTGCCCTGTGGTTCTACGTTTCATTGGCAGCGATGGTAATAATAATGAAAAATACATTCCATAATGATAATTACTTTCGCAGATCTTCCTCGCTTTAGTCTTTTTTTTTAAGACCTTAATTTGGCCACATCGGTTCCCAGCAGGCATCTGCAAAAAATTACATCAGAATGGAGTGAGAAACGAGGCCGGCACTCGGAGCGAGGCTACACTGTGTTCAAGGCTGGTCAAGGTAATTTGCTGGATAACACTGCCAGCTCCAGCCGTGTTGATTAGTGACTTTCATGTGGGGGGATTTTTTTTTTTTTGAGTGCCCACAGACATTAGAACCAATGTGTGGGCAGCTCTGGCGTGTCATTGGAGAGAACTCTCTGCCTCCTTTTCAAAGCTCGGCTCGTCTCATTCAGGGGTATTATGAGATCCTTGTGTGTATCCGTATATTCTTCAGCTGGGAGCGCTTCAAACCACCGGATTAAAAAAAGAAAAAACATCAGAAAACCTATGTGAGCCAAGTCCAGCCGTTTTCCCCTCTGACCAATTTCTCTGGACGCGCCGCTCCAGGCTTTTCTGGAAATGTCATGAGCTGGTGCGGTGGTGAAGAGCTTACCTCCACAATGAACTCTCCGTCACGCTGTTGAGGTTGAAGTCGAACAGTTTGGTCAGCATCAGAATCACCTGCACAAGAGAAACACACAAACAAACGCAATCAATTCACTGGACTATCCATCAAACGTCTGGTGACAGTATCAAAAGAGCAAAATAGGGACAGGGAGGTCCAATAATTTTTTTTTTCTTTTTGTAATTAAAAACGTCACATGATCACATTCGGCCTTTGAAAAGTGAGCGTTTGACAGAAATGTCTGTCATCATATGTCTCACGGGTCCATGTCTGTTAAGGAACTGGGACCTGAGTAAGTAAAATTAGCTGTGGATATAGTTTTGATTTTTTAAACCATCTTAACGTAGTGCACGTTTAAAAAAAAATAGAAAATCAAAATGAATCTCCCATGTTTTCCACTTGTCCACACCCTTGAGCCCAAAATATTCCCCAAAAATCCACAGTTTAGCACATTTCAAGTGCTAAGGATGTGACTCATGCTAATGCTAATGCTAATTAGTGTGCATTTCCATTAAAAAAAAAGTTTCTATGTGTTATTTCCATGTCAGGTCGCCCCGGCTGAAAATACATTTTCACATCTGCATTTTTCCATATGTATTTTTCCACATGCTTTTCACTCTGCCCATGAAAACAACCACGCCACTCTGGGAGCGTCTTTAGGCTGTAACAAAGTCTGCGCCAGGCACACGTCCATGTCCATTCGCTGCGTTCCTTAACGCAAACCTCCCTTGAACTATTCCAGGCTCATTACTTAATCATATTGGATTCCCTCTTAACACACCGCTGTAAATATCCCCCATCCCGTGAGCACCCTCAAGGTGCACGGGAAGAGCCAAAGTGGGTCAGCCCACGTCTTGGGGGAGAAACCCAGGCAGAAATGCATCACATTTTGCTCCGAGCACAAAAGGAGAAAAAGCAGCACGGAAACTCACAATCTATTTACTGTGTGACTGGAGGTGTATTTGAAATGGATAAAACTCCGGAGAAGCAGAGGAGGCAAGAACGTCTTCACAGGGAGTGCTGCAGTTTCACTTTAATAAAGTCTCAACAAGCTCTTGTAGTCCAGCACTGACTTTTTTTTTCTTCTGGCTCATGAGTTGCGTTTCATTTTGTTTAACGCTGAGTGGAAAACCCCCCCGGGGATGTTTTGAGTTTATGCGATGACCCCGCTGCAGGTCTGCGTGGCGTGGGTGAGTGGGAGATGCTGTCGATGTAGAAATGTCCATTCTCATAATATACATCAGCTGAGCTAATTTTGCTTTGGGGAAAACTAGCAGAGGCACACGCAGAATAAAAAAAATATATATATATACAAAGTCAAGTTCCAAAGTCCAACTGTACCGACGCGTGCGGCAACTTGGTTCAAATATGGTTCCGCAAAGCATGTGGGGTTCCTGCGAGTACAAGCCGAACAGATGCACCTTGGGTAGTGGAATTACATTGCGAGGTCGGGGGTTCCTGTGATCAGACTCGTTAAGTATGCGCCGACATCTGCCGCCGCCGCAGGTCGGCGAGAAACCGACCTGCCACCGGCGGACTTTTGGAGATTTGAAATAAAAAATAAATAAATAACAACAATAACTTAGTGAAATGGCATGGATCCAGGAAGTGTTCAGCACGGAGAGAATCAGCCCCGCGGAATGAATAACCTCAAATGTCCCGAACCTCTGCAGGCCAATGGTCCGACCCAGTCCGGCCGCCCCTCAGCTGGAGGCCGGATCCTCTATTTCTCTGGGTTTCCTCACTTTTTTTTCCATATTCCTTTTTTTCTTCTCTTCTTGCTCTTCTGTCACATTTTCTGCCCTGAGTCTTCAACGTGGCTATCGCCAATGGTCATCACCGATCACAATCTGACAGACGGAAAATGAAGAATTTCAACGTACATGGAGCTTGTTCTAATGTATCCGGATTCTGGATGAATCTTTCTTTTAAATGGAGCACAGAGATGACTTGGCTCGGCGCGTCGGAGGGCAGCGTGAGCCCGGGCCCTTCTGTCGGCCACATATGGAGCCCACGCAGGAAGTCATCAGCGAGTGGCCCCGTCAGATGGGCTCCCACTGGAAAGTGCATATGCTCCATGGCCGACCGTGCCAATTAGGCCCGTGGGCTTCCCCGCACTGTAAACACAGCGCCGCGGCCCCGGTTCCTCTCCGCCGGGCCCGGCCAGCGCGACCTCTGCACAGGCAGACAGGCGGTGCAGAGGAGCGTGAACGAGACAGGACGTGGGGGGAGTCGTTTCCTGTTCCTGAGTGAGACGCTGGGATGGTTATCATTTTTTTTTTTTTTTTATAATTTGCTTTTAGAGCAGTTATAATGTCCGTGGTAGATTATGTTCTGGATAAAGCTTCTCACCACAGTCAGTCCAAATGTTAATTATGTTTGTGCGCAGGCTGGCATCAGCTAAAAGAGTAAATTCCATTATGTGCACCAAATAGAGAGAGAGAGAGAGAGAGGCACCAGCTGATGGTGTCACACACAGAGCTACATATAATATAACCACTGCTGGTGTCACACTCGATAACAGGACAAATAAAAGGGGGAATAATGTTGTCACGGTTGCAAGTTGCTTATAAAGTTAAACCAGCAATCTGCAAGTGTGTGATCAAGATAATAATAATAATAATAATAATAATAATAATAATAATCATAATAATCATAATAATAATCATAATCATAATAAATCATAATAAATCAATGATGATAATGATACTAATAATAATACTTCTAATAATGCATAATACACATTATTATTATTATTATTATTATTATTATTATTATTATTATTATTATTATTATTATTATTAAAAATATATATATTATGCGTTGAGATTTAAGAATGTCTATCTAACGCTAACCCACAAGATTCCATTCTTTACCAGTTTACCAAAGATGGGTCAAACTTAAATTAATGATTCTAAAAAAAACAAAAAATATTCCAGTTTCATGGATGAAAAACATGAAATAACTTCAGAAAAATGATCGTGGCAAATCCACAGTTTGCCACGATCAGCACAGTAAAGAAAGAAAACAATTTAGGTAAAAGCGGGAAAGAAAAAGATTTGCCTATTTCTCAGGCCCTGACCCTTGTTTCACAGATCAGTTTGCCTACTGTCGTTTGAATTTGCATGTTTGGGGATTTGATCCGTGATGTCATTTCTCTTGGAGTGCTTGTCTTCTTCCCAAGACATCTGTCCTTGTTTATTGAAATGTTTTCCTTCTTTTCCTTTTGTCCCCACTATAATCATAGAAACAGATTCATTCATGCATGGCTGAACTTCCCCCCCCCCCCCCCTTTTCCCCCCCCCCAATTTTGATCACTTGAGGATAGTTTTCAAAAATGTAGTAGATGTGTATAAGAGACAGACATTATTATTATAATAATTATTATTATTATTATTTTGCCTTTGCTGCCAGCAAACACTGTTATCAGCCGAAACTGTTTGGTATAATAATTGTCCTTGGATGGATCAAAATTCCCAAACATGCACAGACAAACAACAATTAGCATTGCCCCCCCCTTACCCCCCCCTCAACCCGGGGGGTCCGAGGAGGCAGAATAAATACATTTTAAATTTAAATGCAGAGTGTCTGCAAACATTTCAGAAACGGGGAGAAGTGGTGCGGCTTCACCTTCTGCAGGGCTTTAAGAACTGTTTGTTTTGCTCACATCTCCGATTTGTAATCACGTGAGGCCAGATTTCTCTCGAGGACGGGTATTTTTAAACATATATATATATATATATTTTTACCACTGTTCCATTAGTGGAAGAAAAACATAATAAAAAAAACTGAGAATGTGATCCATGCATGCATTTAATGCAACGGAGTTAATCGGTGAATGTGCTCTATACACACACACGTGTTGATGCACACACACACACACACGTGTTGATACACACCCACACACACACACACGCGTTCCACCTGCCAACATTTCAGACTCACGGAGGTTCACAGAGCCAGGAAGCATCCTCTCTGTGGATTAACTTGTCACATCTTCACCACTGCTAATATAAAAGGGAATTGGAGCTTTCCAGCTACTTGTCACACATAAAAAAAATATATATATATTTTCATCTGAATCAGAATTAATCAAGGTCTGTCAGGTGCATGCCCCCGCAAGGTTATATTTATATACGTATATATATATTTATAGTAAGGTAAAGCAATTAAAGTAGATCATCAGTAACCTCATTCTTCTCTCCTCTTTTTATTTGAACATGCGGAGGCTGTAGAAATCTATTCAATATAGAGTGTATCAAAAAAATAATACAATCTTATTTCTCTTTTATTTGTTTTCATGCTACAACACACAAAACATTTTCTATTTTCCACTGAGGCAGATTAGTTTTCTTAGATGTGAGACGAGGGCATGGTGGAGGTCGGGGCCCTAATGCGACCACCCGTATTTTCATGTTTTTGATATTATTTCTTTGATCCACGCAGACATGTCTCCTGTCTTTTGTTTATTTGATGATGATGATGATGATGAAGTCCTTGGATTCAAAGCCTGTAGTTCCTTGATCCAAGTTTTTTTTCTTTTTTCTGCTCTTAACTGGTTGTGGCTTCTGGTACATTTTCCTCTGCAGTGGATTCTGGGAAGGAATATTATTGCAATTATGCAGCCGATCTTTCAAGTGTGGAGCTTCTAATGCACTTCGGGACATGAAAGGCTTTAGGACGATATTAGAGGGATACTTACTGGTAATAAGCTTTACAAGTGTGTAGAGATTTTTATGCTAAATGCACATGGTTACATGTGACCTGTGTGTACTGTTTTTTTTTTCTTTTTTTTTCATGAATTATGCACATGGGGGGGGAAATGTCTGCAGCGTGCATGAATATGTCAGTGTGCCGGTCTATGTGAAATATATCTAGGTGTAGGGTCATTCTGTAATCTGCTCATATTGATGACTCTTAAATAAAAATGCGTAGATGCATGGACATTTATCAAAGTCCATGGACTTGCAAGTTGGACTTGTATATTAACTGGATACTTGTGAGTGTGCACGTTTGTGTTTTGCCTGCCCCATGTCAGCTGAGCCCCAGAGTTGATGAATGGATTTCAAAAATGTAGTTTGGAAAAGGCTTTTCACATCTTCAGCACCTCTGCAAGCTGTTTACACGACCCTTCACACATTTGGCTCGTTCATAGAACGCATCATCAACGCACTGCAGACCTGACAGTGGGGGGGGGGGGGTCCACCCGAGTTCAACATCTCGTCCATTCAGACTTTGCTGGAGTCAAGGATGGAATCACTGAGCTTCCGGTGAAGTGGACGACCTCCACCTGGCCCCCGAACCACGGCTTGACAACATGTGGGCGGAAGTCTGTGGTCCTCAGCCTTTGCTTATCTTCTCTGTTGATGTCTGCAGATCCTCAAAAGGACCAAACCCGTCCTGCGGCATCTGCCCAAACTTTTGGATTGACTATTTCAGACCATCTGAGTGAGGTTTGTTTATCCTTCCACACAAAAGTCAACCAAAACACGCCCCAGCCTCCAGAGCCAATAGGCGGATGGTAAATGACCGTGCTCTTCATTACCCAGGATCCTCTCCGATCCACACCGCGGGGTTTCTGTGGGTCTGCGGTGAAAAAGATAAACCGGAGCAGGTGTGCAGGGTGTGTTGCTGTTTTTGTGCGATTTGTCTTGGCGCCTCGTCATCATTTGTGGCTCTCGGCCCTTAATGTCCGTTTCCTGCGCCACAATTCATTTCTTTGTATTCGCGTCATGCAAATCTATGGAAATGAACGTCGAGCGGAACCTCCAACACATTCTCATTTAACCGACATAAATCTGTCACGCGTGAACACACATGAATATGAAATAGAAATCTCTCGTGTGGTTTTTTACGTGGCCGTGAGGTACAGGCATAAGTTTACCTCTGGAAAAACCTTCCAAACTTTAAGGAGTGATCATTTGCATACAACAAAAATGTTCAGGTAATAAATCACTGTCGAGCTCTTTGTCAAAAGGCCGAGATAAGACTCGACACAATTATCGAAAGGAAAATTCCCGGGCAGGGGCGTCGCTTTATGATGCAAAACCTGCGTCGCTGCATCAAAAAAAGAACTCCCGACAACAAACCTTTGTTCAACTTTAAAACCAAAGCGGGTAACTCACCCACCAAATGTAAATCGCGTTTGAATGGAACGCTCCGGCTTCATTCTGATCAACCCAACCAGCAAAGTGAATATATGAATTTGTAATCCGCCGTGTCTTTGTTGCCGATACCCCGGGACGTTATCCATATGTAGTCACAAATAATAATCCAGCCATTCGTGTGCCAGGGACTGCTCTGAAGTTGGCTCCGCCCCTCACCTGGGCGACAGATGCGATCGGAGCCCAGTGATAAAAGTAGAATCGGGAGGTTTGATGAAATGAAAGCCAGTACAGGCAGCGGAGAAATGAGTCCAGGAAAAAAAAAACTGGCTCATCCCTGTCACGGAATCTCCACGTATGTTAAAACGGGATCATGATGAGTTCAAATGAATCAAATTGGCCTCGTCAGGAGGACCGCGGGCCGCATAATTGTTTAATAGGCGCCGTCAAGGACTTGATGATGGAGTCCTCCCCTGAAATTTGTCAACTTTTGTAAAAACGACAATTACGCCTGATGGCTTTCGTGCCGCTTCATCCAGTTCAGATGGCTGGGGGGGATTCGGGGATCTGTTGCCTAAAGTGGTGCTCGATTAAAAGAAGCCCCCTCAAGACCCGCCCGGGGAGAGCTAAGCCACGGCGCTAACTAAGGAGCTCTCCTCTTTTTCCTGCCCCTTTATCCCTTTGTTCAAGGTGATTAGATGCGACGGGGGTGGAAATAAAACCAGAAGCGCTTTTTTTTCCCGGAGCGGTTCATAATACCTCCGCTTCAGCTTATTCAACACGGTTCCTACAAAAGGAAAAAAACAACTCCACCCTACGTGTCGCGATTATTCTTGTCAAATATCTGCATGAAGAGGGACTGACGGCGTTTAAAGTGAAAATACCAAATAATAATGGAGAAAGAGGCAAAACATTTTTTTTCTTTTTTTGTGGCTAAAGAGTTGACAGGTGGAGGCGTAACAGGGGAATTTAAATTGTCATCATGTCTGTGGTGACCTTGTCTCTACGCCACAGTAATGAGATCATGGGAGTGTTTTTTTTCTCTTCATGTGCAAATGTAGAAATATGACGGTCAGGGAAGTCAACTACAGATCCTGAGGCAGGTTGTCAGTTAACGGAGTCTTTATCAATTTAAAAGGATTGTTAAAAATCAACAGAATGGGAGAAAATGGCTGTTGTCAAACGTGCGTATGCATGGCTTGGCACGAAATCGTGGCGCTGCCTGACTCGAAGACCGAGACAACGTCCAGGAATCGTTTTCATTGAACGCTCAGTGATGTACCTTGACATTCGTTCGCTTCTTTCGCACTGGCCCCTTTAAATCCGATTGAGCCAGTGGTCTTTTTTTTTTTTTGGTTGCAATTTGAAGGTCGCAAACAAAACCGCGCCACTTCCCCCAGCTGGAGTTAGCGTTGGCTTTTTGACCCGTCGCCTCACGATACCATTAGCTCCGCCCACCAAGGAAGCCTTCCAAGGCCGGGGACGCGGAGCCAGCCAGCGGGCACGTACGGGTGAAAACTAAAATTCACAACGCCCCCTTTGATTATAGGAGAAGATCCAAGGGCGAGCCAACGCTGCTGCTGCTGCTGGCAGGAGGGAAAGTGAAAGTGAGAAGCCAGGGAAGCTGAAATATTGAGTCATTTCTCTTTTTAAGTATCACCTGAGTAGAAGCCCAGTGGCTTCTGACCCTGTCTCTTATACACATCTCGTTATCCATATGTAGTCACAAATAATAATCCAGCCATTCGTGTGCCAGGGACTGCTCTGAAGTTGGCTCCGCCCCTCACCTGGGCGACAGATGCGATCGGAGCCCAGTGATAAAAGTAGAATCGGGAGGTTTGATGAAATGAAAGCCAGTACAGGCAGCGGAGAAATGAGTCCAGGAAAAAAAAAACTGGCTCATCCCTGTCACGGAATCTCCACGTATGTTAAAACGGGATCATGATGAGTTCAAATGAATCAAATTGGCCTCGTCAGGAGGACCGCGGGCCGCATAATTGTTTAATAGGCGCCGTCAAGGACTTGATGATGGAGTCCTCCCCTGAAATTTGTCAACTTTTGTAAAAACGACAATTACGCCTGATGGCTTTCGTGCCGCTTCATCCAGTTCAGATGGCTGGGGGGGATTCGGGGATCTGTTGCCTAAAGTGGTGCTCGATTAAAAGAAGCCCCCTCAAGACCCGCCCGGGGAGAGCTAAGCCACGGCGCTAACTAAGGAGCTCTCCTCTTTTTCCTGCCCCTTTATCCCTTTGTTCAAGGTGATTAGATGCGACGGGGGTGGAAATAAAACCAGAAGCGCTTTTTTTTCCCGGAGCGGTTCATAATACCTCCGCTTCGGCTTATTCAACACGGTTCCTACAAAAGGAAAAAAACAACTCCACCCTACGTGTCGCGATTATTCTTGTCAAATATCTGCATGAAGAGGGACTGACGGCGTTTAAAGTGAAAATACCAAATAATAATGGAGAAAGAGGCAATTTTTTATTTTTTTCTTTTTTTGTGGCTAAAGAGTTGACAGGTGGAGGCATAACAGGGGAATTTAAATTGTCATCATGTCTGTGGTGACCTTGTCTCTACGCCACAGTAATGAGATCATGGGAGCGGGGTTTTTTTTTTTTCTCTCTTCATGTGCAAATGTAGAAATATGACGGTCAGGGAAGTCAACTACAGATCCTGAGGCAGGTTGTCAGTTAACGGAGTCTTTATCAATTTAAAGGGATTGTTCAAAATCAACAGAATGGGAGAAAATGGCTTTTGTCAAACGTGGCACGAAATCGTGGCGCTGCCTGACTCGAAGACAGAGACAATGTCCAGGAATCGTTTTCATTGAACGCTCAGTGATGTACCTTGACATTCGTTCGCTTCTTTCGCACTGGCCCCTTTAAATCCGATTGAGCCAGTGGTCTTTTTTTTTTTGGTTGCAATTTGAAGGTCGCAAACAAAACCGCGCCACTTCCCCCAGCTGGAGTTAGCGTTGGCTTTTTGACCCTTCGCCTCACGATACCATTAGCTCCGCCCACCAAGGAAGCCTTCCAAGGCCGGGGACGCGGAGCCAGCCAGCGGGCACGTACAGGAAATCTCAGTTTCGATCCCATTTTTAATGATTCAAATGGTTTTTCAGCGAGAGCTACCAATTAAAAATGAGTCATTCAGGATTTTGGGGAGAAAAGTCAATGCACACTACACTTTACGTCATGAAGAAGAAGAACTGTCAATCACATGCTTTTAGGTGAAGAGTTGAAGGTCAAATGCTGCAAAGTATGTTCCTCTTTCACCCATTAGGGTTAGGGTCTCGGGAAGGGAATATGCTACAGAGATGGGAGTTGTTTATGAGAGGGTTTTCATGGACCCCAAACGTGCTGGTCTTGGTCCCGTGTCACTCGGACATCGGGACGTAGGTGAAAGGTCAAAATGCCAGAAAGTATCTTCCAGTTTCACCCATTTCCCCATGTTCGGGGGACACAGGACCAAGACCAACGCTTTCGACCAAACCCCTATTGACCAACTCCCATCTTGAAACCCCTAATCCTAAACCCTAACCCATTTTAGGGTCATACATGTGAAATTAGGGTTAGGGTTTTGTGAAGGGAATATGCTAGAGAGATGGGAGTTGGTCACTAGGGGGTTTTCAGGGACCCCGAAAGCACTGGTCTTGGTCCCGTGGCCCCCGGACATCAGGAAGTAGGTGAACAAGCAGGTATTTGCACTGGACATGTGGGTCAGAAATAAAAACATCACTGGGGGCAAATAAAGGAAAATTTGTATTACTGTAGAGAAGTGGAACAGAGACCCGATGATGATGTTTGAGAAGAGTGATTTATCTCTGACCTGCATTTGCCAGCTGTTTTATTATGTTTCCGATGGTATTCCTCACACCATCCAATTACTTACTGTGCCATCGGTTCAGCTCGCACCAACGACGGGATGCCGTTAGCAAAAATTCAAACTGGATCCCATCCAAGTTAATGCATAAATTAATACGGTTCTGTCGGGGTGGGGGGGGGGGCGTGGAGTCTATGGCGGTGCATAGGCCACAGAAGGAAAAAGTCTAAAAACAAAAAATGATGGAAAGCAAAAAGTGCAGCGTTGGGTGGGTAAACTTTCCATTCGGGGGTCTATAATTGCATTTACGACTTGCTGTGGATTCATGTGGGACCCTCTGTGGTGACTGGATTTTATCAACAACAACTTACTGGTCAAATTCATCGCAAAAAAAAGGGGGAGCATCTCATTTGGACATTTCTGGATATTGTCCATCATAACCAGATCTGTCTGCTGGAGACAATGTGACTTTGTCTGACTGATGTTTTGGATCCGTAAGAGTAGAGCTGTCGGTGTCGACACAGGCGGGAGAAATAGGAAACTTATCTGCACTGTGATGGAGTCAGAAAAATGAATCTGTGAAAAGGTCGCGGTGTCATTTGTCAAATAGTGGTGGAAGTCGACTGATGTGTTCTCTGTGGTATCTGCACATCTCTGCAAAGTGAGTGACATTTTCCCATGTTCAAGGAACATTGACTTTAGGTGTGTGTGTGTGTGTGTGTGTGTGTGTGTAATAAAAATATAATTACTGTAGTGAATCCAGGAGATATTGCGACCGGCATAAAGATTGAAAAGTGCCTTAAGAAGAAACTAGACAAAGATTATTCTTCTCTTTTTTTTTTTCGCCAAATATGCCTTATCAGCACTTACAGGTAATTTGCCTGATCAGTTTCACTGTCTGCAAATTTACCTGCTGTAATTAAAAAAATGGGCTCAGCGCTGCAGGAGGTAATTGGCTCTCATGAGTATGACTAAATGCGACTTTTTGTAAAATTCAGAGATTTGCCAGAAAGTGGGAAATTGTCTCCGAACAGAGTCGGTGCCCCGCGGAAAATATAAATAAAACGTCACGATTGCGTAGAAAAAAGCCGTTTTATGTCGAGAATAGTCTATGCAAATGACGTCGAGGGGACGCGCGCATTAGTCACTTCTATCCGGTTAGGTTTCAAAACAACAAAAATCAGCTGATATGTGGAAATGGAGCAAACGATCAATCAGTGCAGTTCAATCTGCAAGCCTTATATGATGAAGAAGAAAAATGGAAGCAGACAGAAACTGTAACAGGATTAGTGTGGATAACACTTTTATTTTCGCATGAACACATCCGCCCATCCTTGTCTCCACGGTACGGCAGATGGGGTGACATAAGAGCTGCTCTTAAAGTATCTGCTCATCCGCACATGAGGATATAGAGGCTGAAAAAGAAAAAAAAAATATATATATATATACATTTATATATATATATATATATAATTATTTATTTTCTATTCTTTTTTTTGCAGCTCAGGAGATTAAGAGAGGTAGTTAGAAATGTTAAGAAACATTTGACAGATGGGCTCATGACCTGTGTGTCAATTATGACCATAGGAATTTATATAATGATTTATAATTTTCCTCATCCTATATATATATATATAGACCCCCATTCACTGTTGAGGTGAACTCTAAATTAGAGCGACATCCTGGCGAAGACAGACGTCCTCTGTGCTCGACCATGAAACCTTTTCTCCACCCACAGGTAATTTTCCTCCTTTTCAAACTGTGCACATTGCAAGTTCCGCAATCAGAGGACAAACATTTTTCACACAGGCAGAAAAAAAAATAAAAAAATCTGAGTGCGGACCAGTGAAATGTCCCAGTGCTGGTTAGACAAAAAACAGAAAGTGAGAATTAGAATCTGAAGTTTGTCGATAATGGTTTGTGGGTAATGAGGCGGTTGAGCGGAAAAAAACTCAACACAGATGCCCGTAAAATTTCCCATATGATGGGTTTAAATGTTTTTTTTTTTATAAATAATTAGTTAATAGTATTGGTACACATTTTGTCGATCTGATGCGTCGATCAATATTTCACTTATTTGGTGCTGCGTTTGTATTTTTCTCAGCTGCAGGATTGGCGCTGGTATTTAATGAGGCTCACAGGCGAAGAACCGAGCCTCAGGCTCCAAGTGCTGCTGTGCATACCTGGGAGCGCTAATGATTTTTTTCTTTTTTTTTGCCATTTCAATGCAATGCTATTTTTTGTTCTAAATAATTCAAACCCCCACATTGCTCATGCCATATTTGCTGGCCTGAAGCTTTCTTGTACATCTCTGTCGAAAACAAAAATGATTTGGAAAAGCTCCGCAGCGCATGTGCCACAACAAACCAAAAGCGAACACGGGACCTGCTTCCATAGGACCACCTGGAAAACCTGGAATGAACTCAATCATAACTGGATAGGTCACAGATAATGAAACCAATTAGCTCCGCGAATGAATTGAATGTGACCATCAACATTCAAATGTTCCATTTTTCCATGTTCCACCGAGCCACAAACAGTCTGTAAACCACAGATAATGAACCAAATTAGCTTAATTGGATCGACTAATGACTTGGATTAAATGATGTCACTGACGTCCTGCCGGACTGACTGCCTGAGATTTGGTAATTCTGCGTCTCCGGCCGTTTAACTCGTCTTCAGACGTGATGCAACCGCTCCGGCGATAAAAGGCCAAATTAATGAGTGGAGACTTTGAAGAGTTCGATTTTTTATTTCTTTTTATTTCTTTTGCCTTCGTTTTGTCGGCTCTTACTAAAAGTCTTTCTAAATGTGCTTCTTAATGAAAGGAGACCAAAGTAAATGGGAGCAGAGTAGAAATAAGAAAGAACAGCATTTCTAGTGCTGCCCCCTTTGAATTCAGCCTTTTTATTTCATTTTTGATTTTTATTTATTTTAATCCAGCGGATGAGATTTTCACCATGTGACAGCATGAAATAAAGCTCATTTTTTTGGCGTTTTTTTTGGCGTCTTTCCTCCACTCTCCTCCATTCCCTTTTCAGTGTCTTTCTGCACATTTCTCCAAACATGTGTTGGGTCTCCTGAAGTCGGCCGTCGTTTGGCTGCATAGATCTCATTACTTTAAAAAGCCCTCCGCTCTGAAACAGAAGGTCAGGGATCACGCAATCCTCACTGCCGGCCAGGCTTATGATTCCCTTCTGATGCAATTTTCCCCCTCTCTTCAATTCCCTGATTATGGCGCTCCCGCTCGCCAGTTGGATATCTCATCTGTCTAAGTTCAGACACATTCACTCCGCTTCAATTTTCAACCCCCCCCCGGCTCTGACGAAGCGTTTAAGCACGCGGCTTCTGTTTGGTTTTTTTCACCCCCAAAACAATTTATAGCCAGGGCCCGTCTCTGCTCACCATCGCCGACGCGAGCCGGGGACGAGGACTCTGCATCTCAGAGTTGACACATCAAACGTCACTCTATTTTTTCTGTTCTTTGCTTTTTTGGCTTCACGTGAGAGGAGAAAAAAAATAACTGTCAGCATCACAATTTGAAATATATATATATATATATATATATAAAGGATTAAATCTGTGCCTGCCTCTGACTTATAATAACTGATTCATTTTATTAGCTCAATAAAAAACAATTCACCTGGAGACACATTGAATTTGTGTATATCCATCTTAATTTTCTCTGGAGTAAAATGGAATAATTTCAAACGAGGTGTGTAACAGATTTTTTTTTTTTTTAATTATAGCCACATGTTATCTATGACTTAATCAGGTGGAGATAAACGCAAAAAGATTTCTCTGACCAACAGTAGAAGTTATTAAAGGGTTAAAACCCCAAAAAAAATTTTTATGGAAGTCTGCACACATCACATTATTGTCCATTTTAACCGAATGAAGTGAATTATCCCTGGAGCGAATATGCAGCGATAAACAAGCACACACGGTACCCCTGCTCAAATCTAATGTAAATCCTGGATTCCTCGCCAATAAATCCCATAACATTGTCAGGAAAAAAAAAAGTCGCATCACATGACACATGATTAGGAGTCTCAGTGGTGAAAAATGTCCCCAAGACAAACAGGTGGCCAATCTGATTAGGACACAGTGTCCGGGAGGGAGGGAAGGGGGACGGGGGACGGGGTGCTGTGTGAGCTCTGAGTCTGACATGATTTATAGTGGACAAAACGAGGAGTCTTTCAGATGGTACGAACAAATTCCCCTGATCGCTGGACCATCGTGGAAAAAAAACCGCCAGGATGGTCAATCTCATGCAAAAATTTGGGGAATGTCCTAAAAAAACTGTATTTGTAGCCCCTTTTGGCGTTTTCCTACTTCCACTCAAACAATAAGCTCCTAAATAAATGGATAAAGAAATATTAGGATGTTACATGTCGTTTGAGACACAAAAGTTGAAAGGTCCGGTTTTGCAGAATCCATAGATCCAACTTCACCGCTGTTATTCCCCCCCCCCAAAAAAATAATATAAAATAAAAAATGATTCCCTTTGATGCGGCGTTTTCTTCGTGGCCTTTTAAATGAAGCGGATTAGTGAGAACCATAAAGACTCAAGGGGTGAATAATGCCCCGAACTTGTCTTATCACAAAGCATTAGCATAACAAGCCGCGCTGCGTTTCCACAACTGAGCAGAAGTGTTGGTGTCAGCAGACAGCAACAGGAAGCTGATCTTTCGACATTACAGGGGAATGAAAAAAAAATGAGGAGGAGGAGAGCCTGGTACACGAGGCTTTTGGAATCGGGTTCATATTTTGCATCACATATTCTGATGCTAAAGTTCCAATTTAGGGGGAAATGTAGAGCATTAATAGATGCACCTCCCTTCCGTTTCAGGGGCGTCCAAAATAACAAAGGCAGCATTCTTTTTTCCTCTGTGTGTGCACCGGGCGAAAAAAAAAGTGCCAGTCCGCCAGCGATAATTGACAATCAGCTCTGAGAGGAGAGAGAGAGGCACTGATTTACATTTTTAACTGATTGTGGATTGAACCTTTTCTTCTTTTTGATGTTGATTAAAACAAAAAACCAAAAAGAGAAAATAGAGGTGGTGTGAGTCAGCCAGCACCACCACCCACAGCCTCCATTACTGTCAGCAGATCTCTGACAGCCGCTGCAGGCCCTCGCCTCCCGCTCCTGAGTGGCCCCCGACGCTGCCAGCACCGAGGCTCACGCTTCCAGCTTCCTTTGAAGGATTTTGTCTTTTTTTTTCTGTGTGTGTGTGTGTGTGTGTGTGTTAGAGGGCTGAACAGCTTGGACCCATTTTTTTTTATTTTTTTTTCACTCCGATTCATCATTGATCACATCAGATATAAACTCCACTGTGTGCTCTGCTTTTTACAATTAGCAGATGGACTTTAAAATGAGAAATGGTTCATGGTAAATATTGCATGTGTGTGTGTGTGTTTCTATAAGAAGAAGAATGCACCCCCCGCTGTGAGTCCACAGAGGAGAAAAAGGACGAAGCGTCTCATATATAGGCTACTTATGCCGCCCGTTTTATTGTGAGCCTGGGATTTTAGGTAATAGCTTGGACCAGAAATTGCAGGTGCAAGCAGAACATGCACAAAATGAACAAAGCTGAGCGTCTTTTTAAGCTCCACGCCAATCAGCCCACATCCTCCTGCAAGTTTGTAACACGAGTTCATATATTGGAATGAAATAAAGGCAAAAAACACAAGGCAGCATTTTTCTTTTTTAATTCTTATTTGGCTTGGTGCTTCCTGTTTCATGGTAAAGTAATCCAGTTTATTTAATTGAGGGCATAAAGTGTATACTTATTTCGAAATTGACGTAAGAATCTTTCAAACTCAGAAAGTTGCTCATGAATTAAACAGTGCGGTACCTTTGGAGGCAATTTTATCAATTCAGGGATTATGGCTTAGTTAAAATTCTCGAACCGATCCCATAAAAACAGCCACTGTATGGGCAGAGGAGAGACCACACACACGCACGCACACGCCGCTTCTCCGTCACTCTGCAATTTCCAGCTAAATGAATAACAAAGACGAATGGCTTGCATAAAAGACGAGCACGAGAGCTTAAATACAAGTTTTAGAATCACACCACATCATAGTGACGCCAGTGTTATTATCTGTGGCCGCTAAACCGTGCAGCGGGGGCCGAGGGGCTGCACTGCACCATTCCTGAGTCACGCTTTGATACCCCGTCCAAAAAACTAACAAACAAAAAAAAACAGGAGTGAAAGAGGAGATGGTCGAGGTGTGTGTTTATTTTTTCTAATCCTTCCTGAGGAATAAGAAAACCATTTAAGTCCTGCACTTCATTAAATGCTAAAGGGTGCAATTAGCAAAAAAGCAAAGGGACTTGTAATGCCTCAAAAACACCTCAAAAGCTAAAGCCCTTGATATCAAGCATGATACAGCAGGATCTAATCCCTCCCCCATGTAATCAATTTAAGGCAAAACATCTCGTTAGGGGCCGCGAACGCAGCAAAGCTCATCTCCATCCGGCAGCTGGCAAGGTCCGACGTGAAGGTTTCCTCACGTTAACTTTCCACTCGTGGACAGTGTGGGGCTCTTCTCCACCCATATCTGCTGCTCCATCATCAGGACTGCCAAGGTCATATCTGATGAAAACATGATGAAGCAGCAAGTTTATCTCCCCCTCTCTCTCTCTCTCTCTCTCTCTCTCTCTCTCTCTCTCTCTCCTGGCACAGAGTTATTGAACAGTGGGGGATCGCAGAGTTTTAATTACAAGAAGCTCGGCGGAGTTAATTGAAGACAGCGCAAGGCCCCTAATTTCACTTTACTGCAAATCAAGATGTTAGTTATGTAAATTCTAGCCCAGTCCCACCGTGAGGAGGGGGGATCGGGGGGGGAGGCGCAGGGATTTGTGCCAGACACCAAAGTCATTCTCTCTCTCTCTCTCTCTCTCCACTGGCACCGAGCTGCTGTCTCTGCAACTTACCTGAAGGACTTTTTTTTATTAGAATACTCTTTTAAACAGACTTCATATCCTCCACTCGTGAGTCTCCAGGGCAGGACAACTGGGGGGCACTTATCTATGAACAACCAATCAGCCGGGACATTATGACCTCTAACAGATTGACAGTCTTGGAACAACGACGCACGTAGAGGTCTGGGATATATTGCACGCTAAGTGAACAGTTGGGTCTAAGAATCGCTGTGTGGGCAGCAGAAGTTCTTTGGGTTCTTCCAATACCTCCTGTTGGGAACCTGAGGTCGTGTGGGCTGAAGGAACCGCGAATCTGCCACAGGAAGTTGCGGGATGCTAACTTTATGAGTTGCGCTGATTCTATTTACATTATCGAGATCGTGTGCTAAAGTCTCGGGTTCCTAAACGACACATCACACCTTCACAGGTTCGGTGGAGTCCTCATCCTTGGCAGGTCGGAAATGTTCTGGCAGCATTGCAAAGAACAAACCGTATATTACGCGGGGGGGCTGCTCATAATATCTTGGCCGCTTGTGTACAAACAGGAGAATGTAGGTATTCATTTGGAACGGCATCAAAATAAATAGAGAGATGAATCGAGCCGACCAGATGCCATTAGGGCTGACGTGGTTCTGGAGAAGATCCAGATGTTTTTGTTCCCCTACCACCTACAATCAACAAACCTCAATCCTTACCAAAAACCGCCACATGGAGGCAAAGTAGAATTATGGCGACCTGTAGCCCCAACAGTCTAATAAAGACTAGAATTTAAGATAGATGATAGATATATGAAATAACAGGAACCATCAGATTAAGAATTTCTCGCCATCCACATCCTTTTCTTTTTTTTTCTTGCGGAGATGAATCCACAATCTGCCTCTTGCATAAACCAGCTATGCAGGTCGTGGCATGACCGCATGCTACGGAGTATTTCAATGACACCAAATAGATTAAAAGGAATCAGTTACTGCTGACGAGGTGCGAGCTGTAACCTGTGTCTGAAGACCCAATATGCCAATATAGACCCCTGGAACCACCACGACTGAAACCTCCGATTTGCAATTTAGAAACAATGTCGTGCTGCCAAAGTCATCACTTCCTGTTTGTCGGGATGATTAGAATTGTTCTAAAGC
This sequence comes from Colistium nudipinnis, assembly GCA_016785305.1. Lineage (NCBI taxonomy): Eukaryota > Metazoa > Chordata > Actinopteri > Pleuronectiformes > Rhombosoleidae > Colistium > Colistium nudipinnis. Next base: position 114,123 of record JAFBJU010000572.1, on the reverse strand, counting down.
GATGATTGTGGTCCACGGGGAAATAAAGCACACATGGAGAGAGAGAAACAGTGTAGCGCCGTAAAAGAAGAGCATGTTCCGCATGCGTTGATTGAATTGAGCTCTCCAAAGGCCCTGATTGGCTGAGCCACGTCCATGCGGAGGTTTTCCCTTTGAAGTCCCACGATGCCCAGCGAGGCCGGCGCAGTATTTTCTGCAAGAGCCTCACCGCCAGGATTTGTTTGCACTCCGGACCTCGGGGGAAATCTACTACAGCCGAGGGCAGGGTTGATAACAAGAGAGAATGTTCCGTTGGGGGGGGGCTCTCCGCCTTATCTTAAACACCGTGAAGCGGATTGGAGGCCCGGGTGCGGATGGAGGCCCGGGTGTGGAGGCAAAGTGTCAGTTTTTCCTCTGGAGCTGATGGAACCACATGTCGCTCCATGTGAGGCGGTATTACACCGTGGGGGGGGGGGGGCTTTGGGGGGGGGGGGGGGGCTTGTACATGTTTCATACCCTGCCGTGACAAATTGAAAAAAAAAACATGGCGCTTAGATTCTATAAATATGGAAGGAAAATGCCCTAAAAAAATGATGTAATGTGAGCACCGATATCTCTGCTGGGGGGTGTCCAGAAAGAGCTGGAGTGAAACAAGAGGATCCGGATAAAACAAAACTTCCCATTCGTGATGTAAAAAAAAAAAAAATCCATCCCATTTCCCCATCAATTTTTTTTCTATTTTTCTTTTGACCAATCCACTGTGACCTGCCCACAAACTGTGCAGAGAGCTTTCAGCTCAGCGGGATCTATCTGGAAGCCAGCGAGACGGCGCAGCGAGGCCGTGTGATTCTGACGCCGGCCGCACTCTGCTGTCGCCGCGCAAAGTGAATGATACGGAGTGTTCCTGGAGCCAAAAGCCCTCGCGGTGAGGAGACGCGTGCCTCGGTTCTCAGAGATAACAGCGCGTGAGAGAGTCGAGTCAAAGGCAAAAAGGCACGGCACTTACTTAAATGTCAGAAAGTCTGTTTCATTGGCACGTGGGAAGCATAGAGAAGAAAAAGTGCCAAGCTGCAGACAGTGGCGCTTTTTTTTTTACATGAACTGATGCATGATGGGAGATGGAACTGGTTTATTTTACAGCTCTGCTCATAGTTCAGTGGTAGGATGGTTCTCTTTTCTACAGGTGAATGTCCCGGCTGTTTCCCAGGACATCAAAAATATCTTACATCTGTCACTTTGTATTACTTTTGAAAGGATATTTCTGAAACAGTAAAAAAAACAAAAAAAACAGCCGGTGTCATTATTCATGTTCAAACACATTTTTCTGGCCCAGGAAGAATTCCAGAAAATAATAAAAGGGGGTGTAAATATCAGGTTCCCTGGTGTCCTGCTCAAAACTGTGTGCTTGTTAAAACAATTAAAATTGTTAAAATCTGAGCACATGGAGCCAAATATCACAGGTAGCGGAGACAAACAGCCGGTGTCATTATTCATGTTCAAACACATTTTTCTGGCCCAGGAAGAATTCCAGAAAATAATAAAAGGGGGTGTAAATATCAGGTTCCCTGGTGTCCTGCTCAAAACTGTGTGCTTGTTAAAACAATTAAAATTGTTAAAATCTGAGCACACGGAGCCAAATATCACAGGTAGCGGAGACAAAATGATTCCCGTGTTCTGTGGGAATGAAAAAAAAAAAAAAAAAAAAAGGTTTGCCACAGATCAGAACCCAACAATAAAAAAAGAAAAGAGAAGCTGTTTCTGCTTTCTTCTCCACCTCTTGGATTACATCTCCTTTTTTTTAACTATCATTCCTTCAGAGACTAATTATTTTGTGAAGTTTCACCCATTTCTCGGTATTAATAGAACGACAGAAAATGGATTGGCGGGGGTTGGGGAAAAAAAAAAAAAAAAAAAGAGGATGCCATGTTTTCCCACTTGTCAGTTCTATTCTCAACCAGGTCTTACTTTTATTTGTGTGTGTGTGTTCTGCTTCGGGTTTATGTTTTTTTTTTGGTTTGTTTTTAAGCTCCAAAAAATGTTACTTGGGTTTTTGGCGGGAAAAATTCCCCCAAAAACCAAAATCCCTAGCCACTGTTGCTAAAAAGAAATTGTCACCTTCTGCCACTCGGGACAAGTTGAAGAAAATGTGAGTGATTCAGTGATTGTAGTTTTTCCTCATTCTCCAGAGCTGCTATCAGACTCAGTTTTTTTTTCCTTCAGCCACGCTGTTGGCAACAATAAACATGACGAGCACGGAGCCTCGAACCCACTATCACGTTTTATTAGGCTTATTCAAATTTCCAGACTTGGGCGGATTGGGGATGACAAGACATATGTGTTTTGGTTTTTTGTGAGAGGCTCATCTTGCATCTCGGGCTAGAACGGGAGTGCCCCCCCCCCCCCCACACACACACACATGCACAGGGCTTCATGCTAATGATTGATAATGTTTTATTTATGCAAAATATTCTCTGCCAAGCATCTAAACAAATTGTGGCAATTTAGCGCCTCCAATGTGCGGTATCAATCATTTCCACCCAAGAACGCGCATGCATCAATGCCATTTTCCTCCTAAAGAGCCTCACAGGTCCGGGGCGCGGCAGCTGCACATTATTTTGGGGCCAAAGAAAAAGTTTTTATTGAAAATGTTTCATGTGCTAAATGATAAAGCCCTCGAATTTTTCACCCTCGTTACGTATACAATGAACATTTTATGAACCCCGGTATTTCACACAGAGAATAAACTATTGCACAGGCCCAATGAGCAGCCAGGGGAAACCACGGGGCAAACCGGAAAAAAAACTGCTTTTCATCTATTCAGACAAAGAGCGGTACGAGGCAAAACGTCAAGTCGGAACTTATTTATTTAAAGTTTATAGAGAATGGATTTACAAAGATAACTAGCGCGTTTGAAATGGAACAATACGTTTCTCTCTCTGTGGAGCCTTTTATTCTCAGAGGACAGTTAGCTAGTTAATCTACATTCTAAATCTTAAAAAAAAAATATATATATATATATATATATCAATATGAGCAACAAACAATGAATTGTATCAGCTTAAACATTTATCACCATGTCTTGGTATTGTGTTGAATTCAATGGGAGTGCAAACGATTCTGCATTCTGTTTGCTATGATATGTTTTACCCAATGCCCCGAGTCTTCGGGGTTGGGAGTTTTAAATTAGCCCTTTGTACATAACATTACAGTGTTTATCTGAATGCTTCCTGCTAGAAAAGTGAAATGGTGAAAGTCTATCCAATTGCCGCCTTTATTTTGGACCATACTCTCTCAACAGAGGTTTTTCTAAGGCAGCTTTGCTATCAGGGCTATTTCCACGTATTAAAACTGACGTTACCAGCAAAATCACAGCAGCTCACTCAAAAAAGAAAAGAAAAACATGACTGTATAGAAGAGGTAATCTTATTTGCAGTCAGTTTAATGCGACACAGTCTGAATACACACGTTTCCACTCATCAATAAAATAAAAAAATGCTGATATGTGTGTGTGTGTGTGTGGAATACTGGCAGTCACTTAAGAATGATGCCTGCCAGCCCGACCTTCACAAGTCTCCAGGCACACTCGGCCGGAGGAGGAGGAGGAGGAAGTGGAAATATGTCGTCCAGCTGTCGGTTCGGGGAGATCAATCACTCTGGACAGGTCATTGTTCTTCTCGGTGGTTAAAAAGGACAGAGGTCCATCCCTGATGTGAGGAAGGTGCCTCGGGTCGGAGCGTTGGCCGACGGCCCGGGACTAATCACGCAGGGATGACATTGGCCGATTTTGGACTTTATTATTCTTTTCAAAATCAATCAAAATAAAGAAAAAAACATCTTTTACTTTTAATTTATGTATATATAAGTTGCCACTTGACCTCATCAAACGCTTTCTTGTCAAACCCTATTTAGTGGTGAGGCTGATGAGAAGCAGATTGACGTGTGCCCTTTTTCGTCTGTTCTGAGTTCCGATTTTTTTATAAGCCTTCAAATATCAATACATACACTCAACATGATCACTGACGTGCCATTTATAGGATTTTTATATGGATAAATTCTATATATATAACTAATCAATAACCTAAAGTGCAGACTGGGAATCTAATACAGTATTATGAAGAAAAAAAGACTGTGAGCCTGATAGAAAATAACTAGTGTTTTTTTACACTATACACATAATGGCTTTATGCATATATTAAAATATTCCATTAAGGGACTTATGTCCATATAGCTGTTGTCAACCTGTCTCTATTATTATTATTTGATTTTGTTTAAATTTTTTATTTACTCACCGCTGGGTGTTGAAAGACTCATGGAGCGAGGAACACAGGAGTGACTACGGTGCCCAACAGGCAACAGGCAAGGGGAGTCTATATTTATGTCAGGCCAGTGATGTGACAGCAAACAGGGAGCGGAGGGAAAGCTTTCATGTGTGAGAATGAGGAGGAGGAGGAGGAGGAGGAGGAACAGAAAAAGTTCCAGGCAACTGTGAGACTGTCTGAAACTTGTTTGTGACGGAGAGGGGAAGAAACTATTTGTGAAACTAACTGTGACTGCGTTGATCTATTCCTGTTTTGGCGGTGCCGCTTTACGGGAAAAGTTTTGGCAAATAAAATCCACTTCCTGGATGGTGACGATGGTGGGTGGACATGGGCAAAAAAAAAAAATCATTCAACTGCCAGATTCCAATCCTTAAATACAATATAAATCTTTCAGCAAAAACTATCGACTAAAAGATCTGGTTGAAAACTTACACAATTAGTGAAGGATCAGGACTAAATCTGCCTCCATAAGTTGAACAAACACAAAAAAAAAATTAAAAATCCCTGGAGACGAGCAGAGGCTTAGCATCAATAGCCAGCATGCAGTAATTGCAGCGGTGAAATAAAGATCACGTGCAGGGAAATATCAAACACCATCGATCACTAGGGGCGCGTAGAAGGTTCCGGCGTTTCAGAAATAATTAGCACGGAGGCATTTTACACAGGCAAGGGGAAGTTTTCCGAAATATTATATTTGGCCGGCCCCTCCAGCGGCCAAGTCAGATCAATATGGGCTGAATTAATGGGCAACTTAACAAGGCACTTAAATGCCTCTTAACAGGACAGATAAAAAACCCAGTGAACTTTGAAAGGTAATGAACATTTTTTATCCCTATGAAGCCGCTGGCTAAAGTGGGCCGAAACAAATGGAGCGGGCGCTTAAATCACACACTAAAATTGACTTCTAAATGAATTTAAGGTGGCAGAAAAATACAACAGGTCCTTCTAGTCCTCCAGGCAAACTGTGATAATGGGATAATTGCCCCGAGCGGGAAAAAAAAAGTCAGGTCTCCAGTCACAAAAATGATGATCTGAGAGAGGGACATTATAAAAATTAACTCATCCAATGGGTCAATAGTCAGATAGAATTAGAACGGGAAAAAAATGAATACAGCCGTTAAATGGGTTTGCAGCAATAGAAGGTGTCAGATTTTAAGAAGCTAATGCTAATGCTAATTTGTGGTTTTTGCTTTCTTACTGCAACGTCGTACGTCCTCAAAGCAAAGTCGTAAACAATGATCTAAGATAAAAAAAAATCTAAATCTTCTCATTACAATCCCAAAAGCTTCTTGGACTTGGCTACTTGAACGGCACAGAGAGCGCGAGAGGGGAAAAACCCCGGGAAAACATCATCCACATCATTTCCCATTCACTTTTTATAGTTCACGTCCAGTGACACCGACCTCTGGATTGCTTGGTTTGGTAGATTACGCTGTGATGGGAGGCCCGCGCTCCCCCGAGCAGATGGCTCCTTTCGCTATAATCGCTGGATAATACAAACTTTAACGAGTTCAACGCAAACTTTCCCTCACTCGCTCACAGCTGCTTCGCCTCGGAGTCACAAATCAATTCATTATTACAGGTAAAACCACGGCAGAGCGGGAGGGGAGGCAACTGGGGTCGTTAGCGCTGACGAATGGAAGGCCCGGGTGGATCTGGCTAATATTCATCTGCAGCTTCACATTCTGCACCCACAGCCAATCAGGATGAGGATTTGGAACCACCAAGGTCCCATTAAGATCCTACGCCTATTCACGAAAAAACAACAACATGCGAAACAGTATTTGAGCTTTCGAGATATTCCGCCATATGATCCATTCGTCAGAAAAACCTCTGTAGTGGACAGAAACTTTAGTTCACTGCAGTTTAAATCTTTCTGGTTATTGACTAAATGCTTGAGTAAAAGAAGTTTACAGGAAAAGTAAAGTGGAACTTCAAGTGAGTGTCTCTGTAACTTTAAAACTCTTGACTTTATAGCTCTATAGGGCACTGACAAAAAAACAGACTGACAGTCTGTTCCACCCCACGGACAGATTGTTCTCACATTTCCTAAGCGAACAGGGATTCTGGGAAGAAAAAAAAAATCCACATAAATCATACGAAGTAGCCTCTGGTTCAGTGGCTCTCGGGTTCCCACTTGCCCCCGAGTCCAACAGACTGAGTGTATTTAGCCGAGGCCTGTGCCTCCGGATCTCCTGGGCATCCAGTGACGGATTTAACAATGGCAGCCAAAGCTGCTGTTATTTAGGGATTCATTTCAGCGGACGTACACTCGTCGGGTATTTGTAAGAAACCCAAAGCTATAATTCAAAGGACTCCAGGCCGTGTGGTCCGGTCAATCGATGCAAATCACACATGCATAACATTTTTGTGTTCTATTCTCTCCCTGGACATGTCTGTGTGGAAAAGAAAAAGACACAAAAAAAAGGCCAGGTTGCGGGTCTGCACTTGGCAAGCACCACCTTTCTTTTTTCTTTAAATAAGGCTAAAAATGGCCTCGGAGTCCAGTACTCGATGCAACTCGTACTCCAGAGCATCAATAATGAACTGATTCTTTAAATACGATAGCTTTATGAATACATTAACATAATGTTGAGAAAGTGTTGGAGGAAATCTCTGCACTTTCATACACGCTACCCTCCAAATCATATTTAATGAATGCATTCCAAAAAAGACCGCACAGTTCATACATTTCACCCATTTTTTTTTTTTTTCTAAATCAGTGTAGTGATGACGCGTCAGTGCACTGAAGTACCTGGGTATAATACTTAAGCTGTAACTTTAAAAACCTTCACGTCTCCTTTGTGTCAACCAAGTCCTCACAAATGACTCGACAGACTTTCATGCTCCTCTGAAAAGAAACTCGATATTATTACAAATGAAGCAACAACTGACAGAGCAAACATTTGTCTGAGGAGCTTTCTAAGCGTGGGATGACAAATGACGGCGCATAATGTGGTGCAATTATGCAGAGTAATGCATTTCGCCTTTAAAGCGCTATTCTCTGCAGCCGTTTGATAGGGAGAAAACAAACCCGGAGCAGAGTGAGGCGCGGCCTGTCTGAGCCAGCTGTTCAACGCGGATAACAACCTCACACCGAGGAGCCAGAAACCGCTTCGGATTGGCTTTGTCCGGAGAAAAAAAAAGGTAGACGGAGAACATTTAGCTGCTACGTGTCCAAAAAAAAAAACACCTGACCTCAGGTTTTCTTTGTTTCCTTCTCTAATCTCCTGTGGAACCGCTAACAAGTATCCTATTTGACTTGTAGACGTGGCTGCGAGTTTATCCGTCTTTTCTTGACTGCGGATAGCTTGTTCTTTTTATCAGCAAATCACTTTTTCTTATTTCCTGTGTAATTACAACATCTAATTTACCTTTTGTCAGACAAAAAGTCACAGATATATTTCCTGATAGCAGAAATAGCTGCTGCATACGATATGATTTGAAAACCCAGTTTGAGCGGGGGGGGGTGACTCAAAGCGATGAACCTGCAGATAATTAGCACCTGAATCTGCAGCTCCCCCTCGGCTTCACAGAGCTTTGTAGTAAGTTTGGAGCCGCGGCTCGAACAGCTTTGGCAAAGAAACGCCGTTAGGGTCTGTGGCGCATTTAGCCTCTGAAGACAAGCTCGAGAGAGAAAAGAAACGAGCTAAAAGTAAAAAGCGCATCAACCAGGTTATCAGGAAGAAATCGACGAAAACGTTCCTGCATAACAAGATTTAGTACCAAGTTAAAAGGGGATGTTATGAATTATTCAGAGTATCATATCATATTTTTAATTAAGTTGTGTTTTTGTTTTTTTACGATGCCCCCATGTGGCCAAAAAATGTGTTTATGAAACCAAGAAAAAAAATGTAACTCAACCATGAACTGGCTTTAAAATTCTTACTTCAAGTGTTTATGTAAATAAATATTTTTTGAAATCATATATATTATGACCAGAGGAGGCGCCAGGGAGCGGCCTGCGGCTGAACACCACAAAAGGCCCTGAATCCACAGCCCAATTTCAGGTCCCTCATTTATATGTTTGCATTTTGCGTGTGGCACTACTCTTTTTCCGCCCAATATATTTTTTTTTACGTGAAAACATTTCTCCAGGGTTGCATCTGTCGGGACGGCCCCCTCGCCCACTCGCCCCGTGTTCGTTAACTGCAGTGGTCCGAGATGAAATCAAACACTGGCGGTGCTGACATGGCATTAAACGCTGGCTGGCGGCGTAGTTGCCAGCCAGGCCTTTTTTATTGACAAGCTTTAACTGTTTCATTAATGGAGGTATCGCAGTGAAGGATGGCACCGAGCATAGAACGGCGACGGCTCCTCTCACGCGCCTGCGATACCTGAGCCGCTTCCATAAAACAGCCTCAGCGTGTCTGTTTCCTCTCCCTGTCATCATTAAAACTGATGCACTGACAAAATGTGCCCAAAATATCCACGTCTGGTGGTGTAGGGGTATTTTCTTCCTCACAAACAACAGCAAACGACAGCAGAGCCGGTGACAAATGCAGAGCAACTGCTTTACAGCACTCCGTGTCAGATGTTTTTCCTCAGTGGAATGTTCTTCATGTGGAGAAACAGCAACGAGACATTAGTCCTAGTATTATTTTTTTTAATTATGATGATAGGAAAGAAATCCAATTAGCAGGCAGAGACAGAAACGAAACAAGTTGTAGGAACACAGTTGCGAAGAAAAAATATTATTATAGTATTATCCCTTTTAAAAATCTTCTTTTTCTTTTACATTGACAGCTGACATCTCATATTGAGTCTGCTACAAAAAAAATATCTCATTCAAATATATTTCTTTTATGACTTCCATGTGCTTATATTGGGATTCCAGTCCAATGAAGTTTATTCAAATTCCACATTTATGGCCAGAGCAAAAGAAAAGCCTCACGCTGTCACTTTAAACCACAGTGAGCATGCTGTCTTCTCTCTGGGGACGTCACAGCTGGACAGTGCATACAGCGAGAGAGACAAAAAAAAACTCACAAAACAAGTTCCTAACAATCACAGCACGGCTTTAGAGCCTGTCTGTAAAGATCCTTTATGTATGATTGTTCGTGCAAGTTAATCAGGAAATAAGGCTTTTTTTCTAGTTTATTTGGCAAAAATGCATAGAACGGACTTTGTATAGCGCAGGAGCGCATTTAGCCCTTTATAATATGTTTAAGTTGAAGAGACAGAAAAATGCCTGAATTGGACCAGCCTTTATTCCGCTGATGTTTGTTTTTTTTTGCTCTAAAGAACAACATACTAACTGGAGTTTAGGGACCTGATGTGTTTCCTCGGTTGTGTGTGAGCTGTCATCACCCACTGCCTGAAAAAATGTGCCGGCCTGAGAAACTTATAGGTCATAATGAGGCGTAAACTGTGAAAAGAAACACGACGATGCTGTGAAGAATCCGACAGCTTCGGATTCCCTCACTCAGAGCCCTGCTACAACACAAAAAGTACCTCAGTGAATATGCAATTACTTAATATTTTATAATAATACAAATATTAATGTCTCACAACCAGGAGCCCCTTGACAATGCTAAACTAGACTCGGATTGACTGCATACCGAATTTTTTTATTTATTTTTTTCTATTGAAGATTCCCATCATTCAACAATAGTAAGGAAAAAACTGTTTCTAATCTGAGCTGGAGGCCACAGCATCCATCTGACTTGATGCAAGAAAAATTACAAATTACCCACTGGATGTAAAGACGGATGGATAGACACAACCTGTCCTCTCCTGTGGTCTCTGACGGGCTGGAGTTGGAATAGAAAATGCCACTGACATTAAACAGAGAGTTCTGGTCCTCGTGGGGGAGAAGATCAGAGAGAAGCATCATACTCTGCAAACGCACAAATGACAGCAAAGAGCTGGATTAGCACCCCCCACACACGGGGGGTGTTGCAAACTGCTGCAAATCCCACTCGCCCCTGTGAGGGACCATCGCGTTTCATTCAAGAAGTTTCAGAATAGATCATTTCTTACGTCACGTCATTTCTCACGCAATAAAAAATAAAAAACAGGAGATATCAGTGCACCGCGCAACAAGCCGCGGCTCGGAGATGGTGTTTTGTGACGCACGGTTGCGTTTGCCACAGTGTAATTACGGCACAACATTGACTAGGTGCCGGGGAGTTCAGGAAGAGTGCCTTGATACATAATTCATGCTGCACGGCTCCAAATCAGCTGACTTCCACATTTCAGCACACATGAGATGCTGTCACTTAAATATGCCGAGGCGGCTGTTGATAACACTCGCATCATTTAGGCGACCTGAGATCTGCTGCAGGTAACGAGGAGCGAGGAGCATCTCTGGCTCTGTGCATGCATCAAATCCAATATATATTTATTTGAACTCACAACCTGCATCCGGAGTGGATCGCCTCTCGTAGCTCTGTGCTTAAACCTTTGCACTGTTTTGAATAATACTGCAACATAGCATAGCATATATTTAATCACAGTTGTCCTTGTTTCATTGTACTCGACAACACAATCCAGGGATTGTGTGAAACTCCGTTCATTTAGAATTAGCAGTCGGAGCGTCTTTAACCATCACTTAAAGTTCAATATTTTTTTAAACAAACATTTCATGTCTACTTTTTCTTCAGTCTTAAATCTCTCCGCGGTAATGAAGACTGCTAATTACGCCTTCAGCTTTCTTTTCAGCTAAGTTAAATTATACAGAGAAGGGGGAAAAGGAAACAGCCGTAATTTGTCCTGTGCTGTGACGTTGCTTTGGCTGGGACCATCGCCATGAGCTAAATACGAGGATAAAACTGAGTCGAAATAGCGAAGGACAGTAAGCCGGCATTAATCACGGAAATTAACAATTTTATGACTGATTGTCATGAACCAACTGCCACAGCGTTTTCTCCCGGGTGAATCCCACTAGCCAAGTTCCACACCCTGGTGGATGCCGGAGATATGTGTTTTTATCGGTGGCGTTATTAGCATAGCTGCTTTTGCAGAAAACTCAAATAACGTTGGGTGGTTTTTACGGTGTGAAGGTGTAAATAGACCAGAAGTTATAAAAAAATAAAATAAAACTACCAAGGTGCAACAAAACAAAAAGTGTTTCAGACCTTGGGTGGGACGCGTTGCGACTTTTTGAAAACACACAAACTGACATCATCAGCAAAGCAAGACACGGTCATCTGTCACAGAGAGCTTTTCCAATTAAAGCTGCTCTAAATGATCCCTTCCACAGGGATTCTGGTTGACGAGTCAGAAAATGTCTGTATTCCATCTAATGACACAATGGCTGCTTCATTCTGACCTCATCCTCCTCTCCCCGGCAATTACAACCAACCCGGTGCCGGCCGACGCAGCGTGAATCTGTCTCTCATCATCTGAGTGAAGCATTAAAAAAAAAAATCACGGCCCCCCCCACCTTTTCAGATCAACTCATCAGTGCGGCGCAGGCGGATCAAACAAGGCTGGAATTTGCTGGAGGTGTGAAAGTGAAGAAGTCCTTCGATGGAGGAATATGGTAATAGGAACTTCACTTGAACCAAACAAGGCTCGCCGAGCCCCGAGGCAAGAGGAGACGCAGGAGGGAATCTCATTAGGCGCAATGCTTCCCTGCACCGCTGCCCCATCACAACGTGGATCTTAAGGAATCCCAGCAGTCAAGTTGAGGGACCATAGAGGACAAAGAAAATAGTGGCAACCTGAAGAAACAAAGACATCCCGCTTGCCTGGATGTGCCTCGGTGACATCACCGAAAACACTCTTTTCCCGCCATGAGATGAAGCGAAAGTGCTCGAACCAGCAAGATTTTAGATTCCCAGGTGGGGGGGGGAAAAAATGGAAGCTCTTACATACGAGGCCACGTCGAGGAAAAAAAGTATCTGAGAGGAATATAGACTGCTTCAAACAGATCCAGTCTTTGTTCCGGTGCCTCTCTATGAGTCAACGCTGACGCTAAAGAGATCTGGAGGTGGGTATTAACCCAGCTTCAACTTTATGCTGCGAAAAAAGCATGTACTCGTGTTCTATCCTTTTGCGCTCGTATTGTAAATGAGAAACTTTTTGAGTCCTTTATGAGTCACTGTTTTAAGCATCTGCAAAAAAACATTTTTTAATGTTTTTTTTTATAAAATAAATTAACAAAACCTTTTTTACCATTTTACCAAGATGAGTCAGTAATGTTTTTTATTTAAGCTTAATATAATAGCCAAGTAAAAAAACTGAAACAATAGGCTAAAAGACCTTAACCTGCTCCTGGTGATTATTTTGGCAAAATAACAACTTAATAATCTTAGCAAACCTCTGACGTTAATCTTTGGCATTTGAAAGCTGAAAGGTGTCTGAAATTTGGGCCAAACCTGATCAAAGCTCCCAATTTGAAAACATGTTTAAAGCTTTGCCAAAAGCCCCAAAAAAGTATTGATTGGGGAAAATGCTGGTAATTGGAATGATTTAAAAGATGAATGTGTTTTAAATGTCAAATGTGCTTTCCTTTATAAACGTGTCATGTTGTCATGTTGTATTCCCAGATTAAGACATTGTGGAAACGGTTGCAGAATACTTCTTCTGTCCATCCTGGCCCTTCCTTGACCCGAAAAGAAAAATGATCACGTTTTTCATACCAGAAGAAAATGCGAGCCGTGTCTAAAAGTGGAAGTGAAGTGTGACACCGGTGAACGTATATATAGACTCGGGGCGACGCTGACAACAGTCAGAGAGAGCTCCTTGATGTCACGACTATCCGTGCTCCTGGTGTCAGACTTTATTTGAATAACAAATCAGTAAATGTCAGAGTCGCATCAAGTAAAACCTGCAGAGCGTACCCGACATCACACCGTCATCTGCAAAGAATAAAAACCACCTAACATCTGTACCATGATATGCTGGGATATTCGGAGCTCCTTTAACATTTCACTCGTGATTGCTTGTAAGTGTAGAAACTGTGTTTAAATTTTACCAGCTGCTCCCACACACCTGCACTGCACATTTCCTTATATATTTTTTTTTATATTTTTTGCGACAGGTTACATAAGCTCATGTTTTCCTGGCGATGGAGGCAAGTTTGTGCATTTCAATATCCAAACAGGGTAAAGACACATTGTCATTTTCATCAGTGGCAGCTCTGTTCCTGCACCTCCCATTTATAACCTGATTCAGTCAACATCTGACAGCCAGAGAGTGAGATGGAAAAAAGAAACGGTGGAAGGAAGGAGGGAGATGTAAGAAGTACCCCCACACAAAATCAAATAGTGTTCCCGTCGTCCTCTCCGCCACTGAGACATTTGAAAGACGCCATGCGGTGGATTCCTATTAAAGCGCTAGAATGTTTGTTTAAAAACGGCTTATCGATGAAGAACTAAATACTTTTTGGAATTATGCTAAATCCTTGAATTGTCTTATTAGTGTCTGGATTATTAGTGCGTTCTGAGTCTATTCGTCACACACGCGTGCGTTGACGTGTAAATCTGAGCTCTCACAGTCGTTTGCCAGTGTATCAACAGCTCAGGGACGTTTCCTATGAGCCTACGACTGAGCTCCTCTCAGTGCTCGTACAGTTTGGTCCGCCTGTGACCTTGACCTTGTCCGGGGCTGCAGGGGCGCAGTGAGCATAATGGCTATGGGGGTCGGGGGTTGGGTCACTTTGAGCCTACTTCCCTTAGCGTGCTACGCTTGTTCTATGCTTCGGTGCAGCCTATCATTTGACCACTGATTGGCCCTGTTTTCGATTTACAGCAATCAAACACCGGTCGAGAGAGGTAAAAAAAAAAAAAAAGTACTACTGAGCCAAAGGCTGTGCTGAGAACGATGACGGATGTTAAATCTAAAATGGCTCCTGATTAGCCTTACAGGAGGAACTGCTGTCGTTTCATCTCAGACCTGTAAGAAGGATCTGTAGCTCATAAAAAAAGCCTTCCATACATCTGATATTGATACATCTACCTACATCTAATGTCAGTTTTGAATGCGGAGGGTCAGAGGGAGGAGTTTCTGTCGCTGCAGTACTTTATTTTTTTTATTTATTTCCTTTTCACGGCCAGTTGTCTCCAGAAGGCTTCGGAGTGATGTAGCCCCATGGAAGTACCATCTGCTCTGAAGAGCTCCACCCGAGTCTGGACCCCACACCAAGGCCAGGGGCACCAGGTAAAGCTGGCCCCACACACACACAATTGGCACTTTGCCAAAATGTGGAAAGATACCACTCGGCATGGAGCTCCTGTGGCTGGAAGGCTACCAAACGGAGCAGAGGAAGTTCAAAGTTCAGCTCTGTTGGAGCTTTAGACGCATCTCACACTGAAAATAAAATAATTTTTATTTCTACAGAAATGTCGAAACCTCCTTTGAGTGCTACACTCAGCATAGCAACATGGAATCAGATCAAAGGTTTTGCTGCATCATTTATGTGAACTTCAAAAACTATTTTTACAGATCAGCTGGTGAGATTCTGACCAACAAACGCAGAAGAACGGAAGCAAAATAAGACGTAAAATAGGCATTCTGGGGATTTTTTCAAACACGTCATTTGTTCCTGACACAAATCTTGAAAGGCAGATATATACTGTACATATATATATATATTGATTTAAAATGTCTTAAATATCTTCCTTCTTTTGTACCCTCCATTTTCACTCGTCTTTGTGTGTTTTCCCGCTCCTGAGATTGCTGGCTCCGCCCTGATTCCTTCCACCTGTGTCTCACTCAGCCAACAATATTTAGTCCGAGCTCTCCTCAGGGTTCAGTCGGTTTGTCAGGCTCCCGCGGGCAGACCACGTGTTCGGTCCCTGAGGTTTCTGATTCTACCTCCACTTCATGTTTCTGGCACCCTGGCCTGTTTTTGTTTGATCACCAAATGACCGACATTGTATATATATATAATACTTCTTAATTGGAATTATTTGAAAGAAAAGAGAATGCCCATGTCCATAATGAAAGAAAACGTTTTCGTCTAGGTCACAGACGAGTTGGATTATTTCGTTTTTTGTTGAATATAATGTTCTGGTCAGAATATTGTATTGGGAAACAATGACACGGAGGAAGAAGCTGAACACACAACCACACACACAAACAATACTTGCTGCGGGAACATAATCTAAAATATAATTGGTGTCGTGGGAAATGATTTTGCCAGTGAAAAGTGACATGAAAAGTCATAAAGAAATAAATCACTGCGTGTGAACCAGTGTGTGGTTTGAGTAAGGCAACACTGAGCCCAGTGAGGAGTGAAGTTTTTTTTTTCATTATTATAATTTTTTTTAATGAACTCATCGAATGTAGTTTATTGATTTTAAAACCAAAGCGCCTTTTCATTTTTACATTCTGCTGATATAAGAGGCATGGTCCTGGCTTCACCTCTCCTCTCATCTGCCTCCCACCATCACACACCTCCACAGTGCAACACTCCATGTGAAGTGCTCACGCAACCGTCGTCACACGGAGCATCGCCTGATCTCAGCTTTGATTCTACCTCCAAAGCAGAAAATAATCATTTGCCAGGTGTGACGCACATTAGGGCTCAATTAGGCATTAAAACCCCTAGATGTATCTAGATCTGGATATCTATATTATTTTTTAATTTGTATTTATGTTTCAAACCAGCAGTCTGCTGATTTCTCCTGGACCCACTCGCTGCAGAGTGGTGCTGCTGTCCAACAGGAGGACCTGAAATACTAATGAGCTAGACACACACAGACACACACACACACACACACTTATCCAGTCTATCATCCCGCCATCTGTAGTCCACCGCTGTATAAATTACATTTCAAAGTTATGGTATTGTTTGCTTGTGGCTGTCGTTTATTCTCGATGAAGGATACAATTAAAGTGATCAATCCTAAAGTCAAACTTCGGATCTCCATCAAGTCATTTCTCAAACCGTGGCTTAGCCTCAAGAAGAAGAAGAAGAAAAAAAAACACACTGTAACCTTCACGGCGCTGGATTTATTCCAGAACCGTGTTAGTCTTAGAGAGGTGAACCTAAAATAAACCGACACCATAAATCCCATCTGGTACGCTCTACTCTGCTTTTTCATCCATGTTCTGCTGCTGTTTGTTAAAGCTAAAAGTTTCCTGCACAGATTGAGTTCACGTTATTTTTTTCACTTCTTATCCTGGAAGGATTATTTTAAAGTGAAAATATAAGCCAGGAATTTAAGACGCCTGTGGATGGTGCGAAGATAAGTTAAAAGATCACGGATGTTGTTGTGTTTTTTCTGGGTCATGACGTTGCGGACAAACGCAAATCACAGGAGAGCGTGACGGAAACGTTGGAGACGCAATAATGCCACTGGGATTCAAGTCTGTAAATAATCTGGATATGAATCCTGTGTTAAAGCTGCATGTTTTATTTTAATTTTCCTGAATCTGGTGCAGACTGTAGCTGCAGTGTCTGTTCTCGGCTAATGGACTGCGATGGCTGAGCGTCGCCTTCCGGGACCGTGACACGCCGAGCCGGGGCCGATCAAAGCCCCGTCCCGCCAAAACATGCTAATTCGCACGGGAGTGACAGGGCTGAGCTAAATGTGTTCAGACGTCAGCAGCTGCAGCAGCTACTGTATCTCCAGATGTCTTCATCTGAACGCGGAGTGCGTCTTTTCAAGGATGACTCTATGCACAGATGGCTCCTGCCAAGAAGCAGAAGAAGAGGAGTGGCTGAAAAAGAAAATGGCCGCCATTTGTTTGATTTGACCATGTGCTTTATACTGACCGCAATGTATAAATCACATTATCCCACCTGTTGACCTGTTGCTTTTGTCTTTTTATTATTATTATTATTATTATTATTATTATTATTATTATTATTATTATTATTATTATTATTATTATTGAAATAATAATGTGATTATTATTATTATTATTATTATTATTATTATTAATGTGAATGAAATAATAATGTGATTATTATTATTATTATTATTATTATTATTATTAATGTGAATGAAATAATAATGTGATTATTATTATTATTATTATTATTATTATTATTAATGTGAATGAAATAATAATGTGATTATTATTATTATTATTATTATTATTATTATTAATGTGAATGAAATAATAATGTGATTATTATTATTATTATTATTATTATTATTATTAATGTGAATGAAATAATAATGTTATTATTATTTTTATTATTATTATTATTATTATTATTAAATGGCTTCCATTCATCCAATATTGTTGGAGCAGTGCAAGTTTGACTTTGTAAATCCTTCCCCCTCGTCACTGCTCTGTTAAGCAATCAGTGCCTGTCTGTTATTTTCAGCCATACAAGTAAAATAAAAAACGTTTGCGTGTCTCATGATGAACTGATCTTTTGAAGATGTCTCGTAATTATTATTTTTTTAGCAACAGAGAGAGAGGTTCAACCTCGGAGGGTTAATCACTGTCGGCCCCCGGTGTCACGGCAAACTAAAGTTAAGGAAAAGAAAAATACTTTTGTTTTTTTCCAAAGACTTCAAAGCAGAGTCAGAAATCTATTTCAGAAACACGACTTTTATATCTCCTGAAATCCTTTTTACATCCCTAACAGCGGAAATGAATAAATGAAGAAGCTCTGACAGGAAACAGAAGAAAAATCTGTCTGCTATGGAAGTGATCGGGCTGTAGAAAATACTCTCCCCATCATTCGCTGGACTGATTGATGAAATGATCGGCCGGACCACCAGCCTGTCAACATCGTGCACTCGTGATCGGGGGCTTCAATTTAGAAGACAGTGCATATGATCTATATTAAAAGGATAAATGCACACAAAAGCAGGAAATGGGGAAATAGGCAGCGTTTTTGATATAAATCACAGTCCACCAGGAAATGTACATACACCGATGAGCCTGACATATGCCTTCCTCTTCAATGCTCAATGCAAAGCGCCTCATGCATGTGGCTGCATACGGATGAGCCGGCTGATGGATGGTCTTTATGGCGCCGTCAGGCAGGAGGACGACGGCGAAATTGAGGATGTTATAAATGAGGCCCAGAGGTGAGGTGGAGAGGGAAAAAAAAGAAAAGTGCATGGTGTGGCTGAAACAAAGGAGAAACTTTAAGGAGAACAGATTTAAAGGTGGATTTTAGAGTCTGGGGTGGCTTTCAAACTGGAATTGAAAAAAAAGTGTTCATGCCTGAACGGATACTGACTAATACTGGACCCAGTTCAACCCCCAGATCCAAAATGACGGAAGAATCCGAATCCGCTGCTGGGGGATTGCCAAAGCCCCCCAACTGGGACTTTTTTCATGAACGAATATGTGACTCCACTACTCTGTGTCCAGTGCATAGAACAGCGATGCTAGCAACAGAGATGTGTATCTATATATACTGTATACACACAAACTATAGGAAAAGATCAATCTTGGTGGAAAAATCCACTTATGTTTACAAATCCAGCCTCATCAAGTTGAACACGAATCATTTCTTCATGTTTAATTTTGTATTCACGTTGCTCAAAATGCATCAAGGGAAAATGCATATTTGCATATACGAATTACATTTTTTACTGTTTCCGTAGTTTGGCATGATTCAGCTTCTCTACGAACTCTGTGCATGATCCTTCCATTTACAAAAAAAACACAACATTTGCCGGACCAGCTTGTCCAACTGTCTGCTTTTTTTTATATTTTTTTTGCGGGCGTCTCCTGACTTCTGGATTACCAATTAAAATTCACCTTGACGATTTTGCCACACTAAAGTTTGCTACATTATGCACGGAGGTGTTAGGCAAGTTATTAGTCACACACTGGAATAAGCATTGTGAATGCCAGGCGTTTGATGAATTTACAGCCATGTTTCTCTGAGCTCAATTATGAGCGACCACAAAGGCGTATTAGCAGCCAATTATTTTTAAACGACTCTAATTGTGTTCAGAAATAGAAAAAAAAACTATACATATTCAGACAAGGAGGTTTTAATTACAAGTAAAAAAAAAAGGTAATTAACATGACATTATAATGTCAAGTGTTTGGCTGATCACAGCGAGGTCATTTACTCATTGGGGCTGCAGCACACACCCACACACACAAATATAAACACACATACACACTAATGCAAGCTCACACCAGCTCCTTCAAAAACCTTGGCAGCCTGAAACTAGAAAAGAAAAAAAGATTGTGTGAACTTTAATGATAAGAAGAAAAATTGAAAATAAGCTAAAAGGTTGTTCTTTGGAGTTGCGCGTACAAGAAAAACACGACGGTGATGATCGTTAAAAGATTTTGGGGTTTCTACTTGGACGGCTCATCTGTGCAGTTCGGGATTGTGTGTGGGATGGAGGAAAAAAGAAAAGAAATAAAAATAGCTGCTGATCAAAAAACAACAGCAAGGTGCTCTTTGTGTTCTTCGGCACTCTGCGAGTCCATGTTGTATCAGACTCGGTCAATTAACTTGACCCGCCGTCTCATCTGCAGCTCTCAGCCTTTTTTGAAAAAAAAAAAAACACTTTTTTTTTTTCTTCATCTTCACTCTCCGACACATTCCTGCGGTTTACAGATTGCCAGTGATTCAATTTGTGCCACAGATGGGACTCGAAGGCCTCCGACGACACGGCCATGGCTTTGAGAATCATCCTTGTCCATCTGAATTGCTCTGAGAGGAGTTTTGAAAGGAAGCAGATGATGGGTATAAATATAAAAAAAAAAACAGGTCCAATCTGTAGTCAGAGGTTAAGGGCTGTATCTCCATGTACTCCATTCATTTTTTTTTTTTTTTTCACATATCCCAAACTCATCTTAACTCCCCTCTCTGACTGAACACACTCTGCGCCGTAAATCACATTTGCAGCGCTTTACTGTCACCAGTGGCCGCATCAAAAAACTGCCTCCTCCCTCCCCACGCACCAATCACAGTGATTGCCATCAAATCGCCTCAAAGTGTCACTCACACCGCAGCCCAGTTGGGCCACAGCGGGAAAAATAGAAAAAAGCATTGCACGGCTGTTTATGGAGGAGATTACGCCACTCCCGGATGAAGTATGTGTACTTGACTTACGACACCAATTCCATTTTTAATCCAAAAATAGCAGGATTGGATGTTTTAGCTCGGAAGCAGCAAACTTCTTTATTTTTTTCACATTTTTAAGATCTCAAATTCTGTTACACGGTACAGAGCATTCCATAAATAATATATATATAAATAATAATTATTATTTAAAATTATTTTTAATTTTTTGTTCCACATTTGAATTTCTTTTTTAAAATTTTTAAAAGTAAAAAAAGAAATAGACAATAGAAAAAGAAAAGATAGACAAAATCCAAATGGCATGAAAAAAAACATTGCCACAAGTTTGGGCTTTCGTCAAATATCAGACAGACTCCGAAACCACACACAGACACACACACACACACACACGCACATTTCATGCGTCGGATATGGAAGGATGCATCTGACACTTTCCAAGCTTTTCCAAAACCAACACGTCCACTTCACCGAGAGGTATTTGTTTTTTGAACGTCTCTCTCCTTTCATTCTCCACACATCAGCTTTCATCCCTTTCTTTTTCTTTTTTTTTTCTTCTTTTTTTTTTTTTATGGCGAGTACAAACACACCCGACACGACCAATGACTTTGAAGAGAAACTCTGTCTTCGTCCCTATTTGAACTACACGTGGAAAAAGATTTTATTTATTGTTTTTTGTGGCCTGCCTTTGAGCATGAGCATTGAACATTACTTGAAATGAGCTTTCAACATTTTTTTTGCCTTTAACAAAATTTGGAAAAACATTTTATTTGAACTATGTTGTTTGAACATTTAACACAAAGCAATTCTGCCCCTGACATTTATTTCTAAATCCAGTCGCAGGTAAAAAACAACAAACAAAGGTGCAATTGGCTGATAAGATACAGATACTTTGTAATTTGTGTCCATAAAAAGCTCAATTAAATTCAGGCTCTTTCATGCTTAATATTTTTTTTGCCGTAATCAGGGCAGAAAAAGGTCCACATGAATACGTTTTCACTCAGTCATCAACAAGTTGTGAGACGTAGCTTCCAGTGACTCTTGGTTTTTGGGCATCAGCAGCCTAATGGGGAGTGAAATGCAGCTCAGTGACCGGAAGCCGCCGCAGCGAGAGGCTCCGCCCACACAGCAACTCAGGGCGGGACTCGGAATTGTGTCTTCTCAGCAGGAGGTGGGCTGAGACCAAGAAGCAAAAAAAACTAAAAAATGGTCTGCGGGGTTGGAAATTAACAACATAAAAAGGAGTAGGACTTTGGTGCGGTGATGATGATGAGGATGATGATGAAGAAAGAAACGCAGTCAGAGGATCAGGCTGTCAAACCCACCTGGCTCAGGCCCCGTGTGTTGGATAATATACACCTATCATCTGTAATTATTGGTTGAAAGGGTTCTTGTAATAATATGTCATTATAATGTTCACATTAGCAGCAATGAAAGGAGTCAAAACCACAACGAGGGGTTTAATTAAGAATATTATATGAAATACCTCTGTGTTTAAGATCATTTCACCTTCAAAATAAACACTGAAGTCCTTTTTCTTCTTTTTTTTACCTCTCCATTCTTTTCTCCACCGTTTGAAGGTGTAAAGCAGAGGGAATGAATCCTTTTTATTTATTTAGAGGGAAGCAAACGTTAGGATCTGAAGGAGCCTTTGTTATGCTATATAGAAATGTTTATTTTTTTTTTTGGGGGGGAGTTGTTGAGGAGGAGGCCCGACCGTGAAAAGCCCAAAATTAAAACTGGATGGAGTCAAAGCAGTGCTCGGAAAGACATACAACATATTGGAACATTTAATTCACTGAAGTGAGAATTGTACAGAAAATCTAACCTATAACCAATTTAGCATATGTATGTTCTATTATTAGATATATTATTAAGTATCTATTAGAAATGACATGTTTGATTTCTGCCGCCTGGATTTATGAGCAGGTTGTTACATTTTATTGCTCATACTACGTCTCCAAATGGCATCCGTGGACCCCTCAAATTTATGCAAATGATCAAACGATGAGGGTTTTAATGTGTCTGCGCTGAGATTTGACTTTGGTCCGATACAGATTTTTTTTTTTGGGGGGGGTTGGTGGAAAATGGGTTCAATGTTGCCATTGCCTCAAAAGGCACAACCCCGAATATATTTCCTGGATGCCCAGAGAGATGGTGTCTCATCAAAGCGCCCCCCCCCCCCCCCCCCCCCCCCGTCTCATCAAAGCGCCCCCCCCCCCCCTCCAATCGATTGGTCATTAATCTGCTGTGCAAAAAAAATAAAAAAATAAAAATATCCGTCTGATATATGACTTGCTTGTCTGCGAGATAAAACCACTCGCTGGTCTCCATTTATAATCCACCTGCCTCTGTTTGGCCGGACGTGCCTGGATTCGTCTCGGGGAAGATAAAGAGTAAAGTTCTCTCTGACTGGTAGACAATCTGTCGGCGCCCATCCGTCACGCTAACCCACCGCAGGACCTAATGCCTGACATTTCCTCATGTAAATAGTGCTCTGTGGTACATCCGTCCCAGCATGCATCGGGTCCCGGGGACACGAGCGCTCTTGGGCTCTAACCTTTTGTCTCCGCTCGGAGCACATCGCAAATTCAGCAGGTTATCAATTTCTGCCCGGTAACCGTCGCCGTGTGACAAAGTGCATTTTTGAACTGATTGGTGGATGTGGAATTTTTTTTCTGAACCAGTTCAATAAATTGAATTACTGAGTTCATTTTGTTCCGCGTCTTGGCCAAGGACTGGAGTGTGCTGGCCAAACTGAATCCACAACTTTTGTGCCCCGCCCCCTCCGCCCCCCCTCAAACCACTTTAATAAAAACTGTCTCAAATATGACCTAATAAACATATTTACCCATTCAGACTCAAAATTTGGTCTCACCAACTCGGCGAATAATTCATTTACCTTTGGAATAATGACACCGGTGTCCATGCGGGCCTTTTTTTGGGCTACCGTGAAATATGCACTTGAGGCATAATGATGGTTCATTAGAATTTAATTTCCTCCAAAGTAATTGCTGTGATTTAAACGTTATCTTAAATTAGATAATAACCTTGTGTAGTCGGACCTGAACAGAGGACGTAGAAATATAGTTTTCAAAGCGATGGGTAGCTGCCGGCGAATATTCTGTTCACGTTTTATTTATTTGTTCTGGGATGCGATTACTATTTGGCGACACGTTGGTGTGTGATTAATATTCATAGGGGGCAGTTTGGGCCGGTAATTTGTTTTGTTTCTGCTCAAAAAGTTGATTTGTCTCGACTGGTATGATTGTCTAACTCGGGATTGATGCCCCAGTTGAAGCCATTTTTTTTTTTTTTTTTTTTATGAGTTCTCAGTAATTACCTTGGAGGGCACGGATTTAACAGACTGAGAAGTAAGTGAGCGGCCTGAGTTTCACCAAGTTATGAAAAAAATTGATATATATATTCAAGAAAAGCTGTGTATTTGCATTTTAATTCAAGCTAGATCGTGCGACCTGACCTCCAATAAGACTGACAGGAGTAACGGGCCTCTAAATGTGAATGGGGGATAAAAAAAAAATGAGAACATATTTCCCGACAGATGAGGAACGAGACGGATGACTCGAGGACTCCTCCTTTTCATCCTTTTCCTTCCCTCGCTTCCACGTCTGAGCTTCGAGAGGTCAAAGGTCGCGATAGTGTAGAAGAAAAAATCCCCACAGCCGCAAGAGTGTAGAAACACATTCTGACCCCCAAAAAGAGAAATCATCTTTGGCCAAAATTAACTTTTTCCTCTAAGCAATTATTTTTTTTTTTTACTATTTATTTATTATATAAAATAAATATATAAAATGCAAGCCGGAACAAAGGGCTACATTCTCTCGTCACATGGACATTTTCCCCCGCCACCTTCGACTTGAAGTTCAGTGGCTTTTGGCCGCTGCGTGCTGCGTGTGTTTGTTTATTCTTTTTACCCATGATGCCGTGCGTTTCTCTTTGCTGCTGCAGGCCCTACGGCTCCTCTGTGACTCCCGTGGCCCTAATTAGAACCTCCCATCCAATCCGACGTATCGCACGCTTCCAGTGATGAGGGAGGCTTTTTGTCAAAAAAAAAAAAAAAATGCCTCAAAGGTTAAACCCGCATCTTTATTTCCTCTTTAGCTGCGTGCCACGTTGTTTACTCATGTGTTTATTTATACAGCGGCTCGAATCACGTCTGTTCCCCACTTTTAGATACAACTGTGCATATTTAATGCAGCCTCCTCTCGTCTGCCGCGCGCCTCCAGTAAGTTGTTCGCCTCGACTGAAAGAATAAGGGCAAATTGTTTCATGGAGTTACAGGAGCCGCATCAATTTCACATCACGGAACAAAATCCACCGGATAATTAGTAATGAGTGTCTCTTTTTTTTTCTTTTAGGGGTGGCAAACACAAAATGGCCAGAAAGTCGAGGAGGGGGAAAAAAATAACAATGATAAATGGTAAAATCCTTAGCAGCCGCTCTGACATTTCCACGCGTGTGTGTTTTGCTTTTTTGTTTTGCATCCACTGTAAGGTCTCTTCTTTTTTTTTTTTTTCTGCATCAGCTCCCGTCGTTAGTTGAACCCAGAGAAACACCTCAGTCAGGAGCGCAAAGTGTTGGAGGGTAATTGGTTTTGTTGGAGGCGGGGCTAAGTGGCGGGGATGGAATTCTGAGCTGGTCGGCACATTTTGTTCTTTTATTTTTCAATTCCACATTGATTATATTCAGTTCACTCTGAATAAGAAGAAGAAGGAAGGAAGCTGCAGTCCTGTGGTCCTGGCAGCAGACGGCCACATTTAAAAAAAAAAATGTAAGTGAAGCTTCTTCTCCCGATGTTAATTAAAGTTTAAAGCCATGATCTACAGGCTTACACGATCGCTCCGGATGTATTCGGGGGTCCGTTTGTCGCGTCTGAGCATGAAACGCAACCTAAACAAAGATTATTGCGTTTGATCATCTCCCGTGGAAGAATAAAGATGCAGCTTAAAAACGAGAGCTGGTAAAACGAGCAGTGGACGACACTGTGCAAAAATAACACAACCAGCAGACACACGCACTAAATTTGCACGCACAAAACACTTTGCAGAGATTTCATAGCCGTCCGTGGACAAGTGAGTGAATAAAAACAATTTTAAAAAATACATTCAACTCAATTGACCCCAAAAAGGTCGTCACGCACACGCTTCAGGGTCAAGTGGGCTCTACTCTCCACTAAAAAAATGCTAAACCCAAAAGCCATTTTAGGCCCAAAAAGCCAAAATTGTAATATATCAGCTGGATAAATGGCGGAAGACTGATAAAAAAAAAAATGATCTCCTCCTCCTCCTCATATGAGAGGATCCAGAGGCCACCGCTCCGCTCTGAAGTTGGCCGGCTCCTGTGGCTCCCCCGAAGGGAGGAGCAGGTCTGAAATTGCTTAACCTCTTCCACAACCTGCAGCGCCCCTTGAAAAATCCTGCCCGCTGGTCAGAAACACTCCGTGCACCACATGCTTTATCCTGACATCAATCCAGCTGCACGCACGCACGCACGCATGCACGCACGCACACAAACACACACACACACACACACACTCCTCCGGCTTTCCTCTGCTGGAGAACTTGAATAAAACACCAAACCCAACTGCTACTCATCAATAGACTCATCTCAACCTCAATGTGACAGCTTATATACATCATGGTCTATAAAGACCCACTTTTCAGTGAACTGCACCAAAATGAGAAACACTATAAAATTCCGATTCTGGTTTTGTAAACTCAGATGAATCTGACAGGAGTTGTAAAATAGACTGAACAAGTGGGAGATGGTGTCTCCATCTCTCTGTCCCACACACACACCACGACCTACACCTAAGAGACTAAACCCCAAGCACCACGCGCATCTGGAGATGTGCTTCTCCTGAGGACCACGTGTCCAGAGCTGAGCGCTTCTCCCTGGACATTTTGACGGACACGACAGTAGACCCGGAACGCTAGGACTCACGCTGCTGTTCTGGCCGGACCAGTGCACCATGGCCTGGTTGTGCGAGGAGTCTCCGGTCAGGGCGAAGGTGGAGCTGTTCACCCTCTGCTCGCCGGCTCTGCGCTCCTCTCCGCTCCAGCGCGTCACCCTGCGTCCGGCCGCCGGGTCCTCGCTCCTCCTGGTGCGCTGTGCGCGCGGTTCCGCACCACTTGCACCTCCTCCTCTGCTCCCTTGCTCGCTCGTGTCCACAGAGGAAACTTTCATCCCGGCCAACTCGCCCTCGCCTGCTTTTACGCGCGGGCTGCGTGTACTCCGCCTGAGCCCTGGCTGCGCGTCCTCCACCCGGTCCGGTGCGCGTGCACCTCCGGACCCAGCCGGACCGCGGAGCCGCCGACTCTCCTCACCGGCACCCGCGGCTCCGCCTGCCCCGTCCCCGCCTGCGGAAACTTCCCCCGTCCATCCGGACTCCCAGGATTCACTCGTGTCCAATCTCAGCAGTAATTCCCGCGCGCGCTGCTCGTTCCCAGCGTGGCACGACCGGCAGGTGATCTCGGCTCTGGCCTCGTGCAGAAAAACAACCCACAACACCGAGCAAAGCCAAACCCAGAGCGCGCGGTGCCACTTCGTGTCCATGGCTGCGGGGGAAGGATGCTGCGGAGTCCTGTGCGCTGAGCCGCTCCTCCTCTCTGCGCCTCTCTATCCGGGGCTCGCGCGCTGGATGAGGAACTGATGCTGCGAGTTGTGGCGTTGCCCAAATGCAGTGTTGTAATAAAAAATAAAAAAAGTGCAGCTGAGCATAAGTGGTCCAAGTTGAAGGATTTGATGAAATGAAGCCCTGCGCGCATGGGGGCGGAGCTCAGACTCCAGACTGAGGGATGGAGGATAATGTTGCCTCTGTCTCTCTCCATATTTGTTATTTTCCCAACATATGGCAGGCTATAATTAAAGCAGTCAGTAATACAGGGATTTTTATGTTTATTTTTTCAATGTTGCTGCTGTTTTTATTTCTCCTCTCACAGCCACATTATCTGACTGATTCCTGCTTAGAACCTCCTCCAGGGGAAGAAGAAAAAAAAAACACCGCATGAAGCAAATATTTCTGGATGATTCTAATTTTTTATTTTAACCATTGATGAACCCCCGTGTGGACTCACTTCCTGTGGGGTTGTCATATATACATATCCAATGAAGTGCAGTGTCAGGGATGGCAGATTCCATGACTTATTGAACACTAATGAAGAATCCATCAGCACCCACACGGGCCAGAACTTGAACACGTCTCTATCTAGACGCATTTTTTTGGTCATGTGATGGTACATCTCCTCGTTTTTAATTGCGGCTGGTAGGTTGACACCTGAGTTGGAGAAAAAAAATCAACAACCCCGAACCATGAATATTTAAACATTGCCTTTTGTGTGTGTGTCAGTGAGAATTCCTCATATGACACAGATCACCAGGAGAGTGGAAATAGCAGGAGTGGGGAGTTCATCTCTTTGGCCCTGTGTAACTCTGTGAGTCTAATGAGCGCAAGGTTATGGCGATGGCTGATGAGCACTTAGTAACACGAGGGGACGCACAAATGGTCCCGCACACAACACAACAGCTGCCTGTTTTTTTTTTTGTTTTTTTTTCCTACTACACAACACAGGCTTCTGCTGTGAGGTTTGGGCAGATTGGGCCTTGAGAGGCAATTTCGTATCACCAACTGGGGAAAAAAAGGAAAGAAAAGAAAAACATCTATAGTCAAACGGGGCGTTTCATTTCTGTCTGTCGTGTTCAGACAAATGTTTTCGTCTCGGCACATGTTGCGCCGTGTGTGTGTGTGTGTGTGTGTGGAGTGTGAACACATTGGTTTTAAGACCTTCATATGCTCATTATGACACATCTGTGGTGACTCCATCCCAGTGCTGCTCACTCATCCCCCCTGAGTGGAAACTATACCACAGGTGTTTGTGTGTCTGTCTGTCACCACCTCGTGTGTAGTTGTAATATCTTAATGACGAGTAAACAAGTCATTACTCATCTCCCTAAAGTGAGAGTAAAAAAATAAATAAAATAAAAACTCAAATTAATGTGGAATTATCTTGAAATGACATCCCCAAACTCATCATTTATTTATGATGTAAATCTCTTCAGAGCATGTGGAATGGTTTTTGCTCCATCTGATCAATGTTTTTTCCGCTCCGTGTCATCTTTTGGCTCCGTTTTGGTCTCCACCAGCTGCTGCCTCACGTTTTGGGTCCAGGGAAATCGGTTTCACTAGAAACGGAAGCCCTGTAACCAGCACGGGCGAGAGTGAAGCCAATCCGCAAAGCTGTGGGACGGCTTGACGACGAGATTAAACTCCCCATTTTAAAAACTCTGTGACGCCCAGGTCGGCTGCAGATTTGATCACGATAATTCCCTGCAGGTCCTTCATCGGAATGCTGCACTTTCACCCGGTGTTATGGATGTAAGTGGGAAAAGGTTGAATTCAATATTATTTCAAATAAATAGTAATAAAATGAAATAAGTAAGAAAACAGCAGGTGAATTCAACGTCATATAAAGACACAGGTTTATGGGGACACCCGTTATTTAACACTTTTCTTTCAAAAAATGCTATATATTATTTATTATGATGTAATATTACAGCAATACATCGATCAAATAAATACATGAATATAAGAAAGCTAGATTCTAAGCGCTTTCTCAAAAAAAAATTACAGAGGCTTGACCTCGGCCATTTTGCGTTGACTGTGATTTTGTGGCCTTTTGTTTTGACCCGGAACAGAAAGCGTTCTAGTTCCTTCATCTTCAGTCTCCTTTCCTCCATAACTGTGCCGCATGTAGCTCAAAAATAGGTCTTTTGTAATGGGGATGAAATGACCCTTTAAATTATTATCTAAAAGTGAAGGGTGATGACACCGTCCCCTTTTCTTTTTTTTTGTGGGGGGGGGGTCTTCCCCCGGCCATGTCCCACCACTGACGTTGAAGATGATGAGTGTTGCCTCTGCGCGCGGCCCACAACATTAAACAGACATATTGTGTTGGATTAATGGTGCCGCACTGGACAAGGCCCACATGGTTCACCGACACTTATCAACCCGTTCTCTGCCCTGTGTGTCACTGTGTGTGTGTGTGTGTGTGCGGAAGCCATCTCACATCACCCCCCCCTCCCCTCCATCCTCGTCCTGGTCTGGACTCGCCATCCATTCACAGGGAATCAATGTCCTGCCTATAGAGGGAATTGATTTTTTTTTTTAAGAAGAAGGTTGTAGAAGCCAATATGCAGGCCTGAGTTGTCAGATTTGTTCTTGCACGCACCGCGCCGACTACAGATACCGGTTAAAGCTCCAGAAATCCGAGGGAAGTGTTCTCGTATGGCAAAATGAGGCCAAAGAATTGGCCTCTGGCCTCAAACGATCTGAAGACAGAGCCTAATTTAAAACCTTTTCCTCAGGCCGCTCTTTATTTCACACACGCACGCGCGTGCACACACACGTACACTTACAACACATGTTTATTGGCATTTTTAAAAAGCAGCGTTACAGGCTGTGCCTTGTCTGGTGATTCAGATAAACATTATATGTCACAAAATATCAAACCTTGAGTGACCTTATATATCTTTTTTTATTTGATCCTATTATTTCACTCTTTGGATCAAACCACAATGGGACTCATAAAATCTCCTTTTCACAACTTTAACGGCGTTGTTCCCCATGCGGTGGCCGGCCTCCCAGGGTTCCCTTTTCAGACCAGTCAAAAAGCTTCAGACGGGACTAAGTGGAACAAACAGCGATGGATTTTGTCCGGAGCCAAAACATTTTTGTTTCGAATAAAAGAGCCAAGGACGGGGGGCTTGTGTGTGGTCCAGCTTGTGTTTTAAAGGTTCTGGGTGAATGAGTCGGAGTTGAAGGAGGAGGAAGGAAGGAAGTAAAAAAAAACAAGAATACAAAACAAAGAGGAAACAGGATGTTTTATACCCTTAAATTGGACTCAAATGGAAAATAAAATAAAAAATAAAAATACGTTTCCCAATGATGTTGTTGGTTTTCATCCACAGCAGAGGGAGAGGGTCGGAGGGGCGGGAGTGATCAGTTTTCCTCGGACTCATGAAACCACAAGTTCGCAATCTGAGTTTGGCATTTTTTTTCAATTTTGAACACTTTTTGGCAAGTTTGTGTCTGGGCCTGCCGCTAATTACTAAACCATCCACCCGAAACAATACGACCCCCCCCGAGAAACCATGTGCAGCCTCAATCAAAGCCCATCCTTTTTAAAATCCTAAAAAATAATCATTTTAGCCTATAAATATAGACGAGTGGTGAGCTTGGATTTTTTTTTTTTTTACAAATCGTGGATTGAATTTGAAGTGGGGTCCCAAATTGGCAGCGCTGGACCGTAATTGGATGATCCGTTTCAAGATGGCTACAGAAGAGAGGGATCTCCCCAATGGACGTGGACGGTGCCGAGTGACAACAACACAGACGGTAACCTTGTGCGAATATCCGGAGAGAAACTCGGGATTTCAAGTTCACCCCTCCTCTAAAGAAATGATGTGAACGCCTCTCGTGGATTTTATCTCCGAGCCATAAAAATACGGCGCTTTTTCGACCCAGGCTGGATCCTTAATTCACTTAATATATATATATATATATATATATATATAAAAGCAGCAAATTGATGTTCTCTTGTAATATAATCCAAGTGTCCGATGGAGTGGTGATAGTCTGTGAGGAGAAGGAAAGATTTTCTCTGTCCATTGAAGAAGGAATCTCAGCTCCCCCCCCCCCCCCCCCCCCCCCTGCCCCCCCGCACAGTGACTTCATTCATTCAGTCAAGGAAATGTGCAATTTTTTCCACACACAAAGAAATCTCTCACCAGCAGAGTTCAGATTCTTCTCAGCTGGATTCTGCTTTTTCCTAAAAAAATAAAAAGGTTTCTGTTTGTTCACCGGGTTTGGCTTCAGGATCCAGACCTGACACGACAATCCTAATCCTCATTACAATACGAGTTGAATTATCTATGAGATCTGGTCTAGTTAATAAAGCGCTTATATAGTTTCTACTGTTTGTTATTAATAGGATTATTATTAAATCAACGTTTTATCATCATTATAACAATTGGTCTGCACTGGTCACAACTCCCTGAGTTTCTGTGTTTTTTCCATTCTCTCCATTATGTTTTATTTTATTTTATAGGACAGGTGGTGTTTTGTGAATGTGGGCTGCACACATGAAATTAGATTTGAATCCAATCCAAGAGCCAAGTGAGCGACGGCTTTAAAAGCTTTCGCAGGGGGAGCCGAAACATCATTCTTTAGCTTCTCAGAGGAACACAACGAGCCGACGACGATGATGATGATGAAGGCATCGGGTTTTTTGAGCCGCGGTGCTGCGTGTTCAATGGGCCGGCGACCTTCAGAGTGAAATCAAAGCTCCGGAGTCGGTGGACATACCACCCTGGGTTCTACGGTCCTCTAATTGCAGTTTGATGTCATCCCTTGGTCTCACTGACCGTACGTGACGTGTTTGTTGAAAAAAGAAATGACGAAAACCACGTACCTCTCAAAGGTCTGGCAACTTTATTCGAATAAAAGCGATCGGGCTCTTTTTCACCCTTCGCTGCCTCAGGCAAGGACAAAATCCGGGGAAACCCACCATCATTGCTCCTCTCTGTCAGTGAGACCCATTATTTTTTTTTTGATGAAGCTTCAGGTCCTTGAAGATGAAAAAAAACGGAAGTCTACACCCTTCTAAATCGTTGATACTTTGGCTCAACATGGTAGTTACTGCAAAATGGCTGACTGGACGAGTTGTGTTAAAGCTGCAGGTGACGGTGTCGTTTCCCCTGTAACTTAATACAGTTTCATTTCAGTGCTTTGCTTAGCAGATGTGTAGCTTTATTTTTCCCACCAAATCCCGCCGTACACAACAGAGTTGACCAAATGTTGGCTAAATAGGATATTATGTGTCTCCGGGCAGAAAATAATGACGATGTAATGCATGTGCCGTATTGTATGGTGTTGTATTGCATGATTTTATTGTTGTGGCAATCTATCTGGTGGTGTGTGTATATACCGTATATGTATATATGCAGTCGGCAGACAACTGATTGGTTTGCTCCCGAGGGTGAAACCGAACCCCCCCCAAACCGCTCCCCTCCCCCCAACCCCCCCGCCTACACGCACCTCCATGCTAAGAACTGTGTTTTTAATTGACCTCACTTCTGAGCGCGGCCGCCAGCCTAAGAAGGGAATTATGAGAGCAGCCGTGCTAATGATGTCTTTCACCGGCCTTGGCCACACGCTCACCTTTGACCCCGGCGCGAATAGTTGGTGTGACTGTGGAAAGTTCAATTAAGACGTCATTTGAGGCAGAGGTGGAGGAATAATTGCGGGACCCTGGGTGGTCTCTCCGTTCAGTGGGAGCATGTTTAATAAGCAGTCTGTCTCAGTCATTAGCATCTGATCCCTGATTGGAGATATCGTAGAATAATGACAAAAGGAGGCAACCGCAAAATGTTCTGCAACCGTGAATTATTTTGGAGGAAAAAAGTAATAATGAAGAGGATGGGGTTTTGCTTTAAATAAGTTAGATTTAACACCAACCTATTTAAAATAAGTATAAAGGCCCGGAATTCTGGGAACGCAGCTGAAACTCATAAATAAAGACGCATGTTCTTAGCAACAACAACAGAAAAACGCAACACTCTCCACATTAGTTAGTATTTAATGTATTACCCATAATTACTGCAAGCCTGCTGGACTGGATATTAGGACACATCTGTTCTGTCATGGGACAGCAGCTCCAGGGTTTTTTTTTTTTTAAACCAGCACTTCCCCTTGATGAAGAGAGAGGACAGAAGAGTGGAAAAATTCAAACGCACAGCAATTTGTGCGACAATATGTAAAATTCAATTGTTTGTTTTTCAACCACCAAAATGGGGCGTACCATTTCCCCCCCACCCTTAAAAAACAAACAAATCAAATACTGCCGACCATTCCCCCAGCAGTACCTGAGTCAGATAAATAAGAGTCTTGTTTCTGAAAGGGGGGCGTCGTAAACCAGGACCAGCATGGCCGTACATATAACACACTGAGTAATTGAGTCCACCATGCATATTTATGACTAAATAGTCACCCTGGATTTATAGCGGAGAGTTGTGGTTTTGGCGGAGGGCTCCGCTCGGGCAATCTATGGCTTTATAAAAGGGTTTTAGCAAGCAGATCACTCAGAGCTGTCGTTCCTGTTGGTACGGGATATATCTGCGGCCAACAACGACGTGGTGCTGTAGCCCAGGCCTCCAAAAACACAAGGCATCACACTAGTCAAATGTCCCAGGAAGAATGGGACCATCCGTTCATAAAACATCCACCAAATGCTGGAAAAAGAAAAAGAAAAAACACAACATCAATACTATATTCAATACACGTTGTAATTTAGAAATCCATTTTCTTGCTATACCAGATGATATATTATTATTGTTATTATTATTGTTATTTTTTTTATTATTATTATTATTATTATTATTATTATTATTATTATTATTATTATTATTATTATTATTATTATTATTATTATTATTATTATTATTATTCAATCTGTGGAATGTTAGGAATCACATATTTAAACCATGACATTTACATTTTCTTTTTAATTGTCAGCTAATTGTCACAACCTGTTTCGCGTTTTTTCATTTGCTTCGTGTTTTATTTTGTTATTATTATTATTATTATTATTATTATTATTATTATTATTATTATTATTATTATTATTATTATTATTATTATTATTATTATTATTATTATTATTATTATTATTATTATTATTATTATTATTATTATTATTATTATTATTATTATTATTATTATTATTATTATTATTATTATTATTATTATTATTATTATTATTATTATTATTATTATTATTATTATTATTATTATTATTATTATTATTATTATTATTATTATTATTATTATTATTATTATTATTATTATTATTATTATTATTATTATTATTATTATTATTATTATTATTATTATTATTATTATTATTATTATTATTATTATTATTATTATTATTATTATTATTATTATTATTATTATTATTATTATTATTATTATTATTATTATTATTATTATTATTATTATTATTATTATTATTATTATTATTATTATTATTATTATTATTATTATTATTATTATTATTATTATTATTATTATTATTATTATTATTATTATTATTATTATTATTCAATCTGTGGAATGTTAGGAATCACATATTTAAACCATGACATTTACATTTTCTTTTTAATTGTCAGCTAATTGTCACAACCTGTTTCGCGTTTTTTCATTTGCTTCGTGTTTTATTTTGGTTTTCCCGCTCCTGGGATTACCTGATGAGTCTCACCTGTGCCTGATTGTCTCCTCCCACTATATAAACCTGTCTGTTGCCACTTTGTCTGTTTTACTGGAGCTCACTCGGTTTCCTCCAGGGATTCTGTGTTGCTTTTGTGTTTTTGACCCTGACCCTGTTTTTCTTATTTTATTTTATTTTTTTAAGTCTCTGCCTTTTGATTCTGTACCTTCACCCGTCTGTTTAGATTCCTAGTTTCCCAACTCCTAAGAACTGAGTGGGACCACAAATCTGTGGCTGAGTGACACCAATTGAAAAACTGTCAGGTCACGCAATCAATTTTATTCATTTCGAAAAATAAATCCTATTGATTTGTGCTGCTTTAAATGTGTTTCAATGAGCTTACACCACTTTTGATGCCATTAAAATGTCAAAAAATCTTTTCCAATAAGAAGATTAAACCATGGCACACATTTCTTTTTAAGTTTAAACAATAAATAAATACAATTCTTGTTAGAAAAAAAAAATCTCTGCTTGAAACATTTTAAGAATGCGTGTTTGCCAGAGGCTAAATGGACAAAAGAGAATAAAACGGTAAAAAAAAGTAATTTTTCTGAAATTTCAGGAAATAAAAAAATGACGTTGGGTAAAAAGGAAGGACCATAGGAAATGATTGCAAACTTTAGTTGCATCCTCATAAAAAATAAAATAAAAAGATTGCTGCCAGACATTTTATATTGATGTTCACTGTATAATTTTGATATTTTGTGGATTTGAATGTTAAGCACACACAACTGGGTCCAATTTACATATATTACGTTTTCATTTTAGGTTCATGATACTGTATATTTTAGAATATTCATTAGGCATGAAAAATGATAATGACACGGATATAAAAAAAAATACCCCAGGCACACATGCACAGATTTCATATTCAAAAGTTTTTTTTTTTTTAATGAGTCATACACCCCCCCCCCCCAAAAAAAAGGGGGTATTATTTGAATAGAATATGAATAGAATATGTCGCACACAATATTTCAGGTGTCTCGCGGCCGTAAAAGTCCAATTAATGCACAGTGTGCAGATTTGATGAAAAATGCATATCATTTTTTGGGAATTTGATGAAAAGGAGCAGGGTTCATTTCAGCAGAGTAATTAAAGTGAAGTTGTGGCTAACAGGCAGGCTATGACACAAGGGGGGGGGGGTGCTGTGGCCACCCTGTGCTTAACAAACATTCCACTTCTTAGATGCTCATTCCCCGGGGGCATCATTAATGCGATGGCATTTTACAACTCCCGCTCCAGTGAGTGGATCACAGCGAGGAGTGCGGTGTCACCACACCTCTCAATGACACAGGACAAAAAACAAGCTGCAACACAACTCAAATGTCCGCCTGACTAATTGTTATGAAGCACCTGTTGAGCCGATTGGAGTCGTGCAGGTGTATTTCAGTTCATGTGTGTTTTGTTTTCCTTTCTTTTTCTTTTCTTTTTTTTTCCCTCTACTTCACATTGAATTTAGCACAGTTACACACTTTGACACAAGCCTGACAAATTCAAAAAAAAAAAAAAGATCTCCAGCCACCGGCACAGAGATTTTTCACAGGAGCAATAAGTTTGGTGAGACACTTTCTCTATAGCTGTCTTCATTTAGTCTCCAGGTAGGATATAAACCAGGTTTATGGGAGTAAGCCGTCTACTAATACTACTACGACTAAAATATAATAATAATAATAATAATAATAATAATAATAATAATAATAATAATAATAGAATTTAATATTTTATTACAACATCCTATAAACATCCAGAAATCTGCATGAATATCCTCTAAATACAATAAATTCAGTACCATTTTAAAATATCTGGGTGAAAATTTGCTAGATGACAGTTTCATTCAATGCATTTTCAAAATGTTATCATTTATCATATATATATATATATTTGTTATAATATTTATATAATAATTTTATTATATGTATATAATAATATTAATTATATATTTTTTTTTTCAGAAAAATAATAGTGAAAAAATAACTTTACCCACTTAATATATATATATATATATATATATGATGTACACTATGACCCCATGTCTCATGTATACCTGGAGACAGGTGTTATCATAATTGTTGTCATTATGGCTATAATTAATTGGTGCCGTTATCGTTGCTGCTCATCTCATTGATAACTCCTATGGCACTTCAGGGTACGCTCCTGATTATTGTCCCTCGCAGTCTACCTGGCCGAGCCAAATCAATCACTGTTCGTGAGGAGGAATTCCTCTTCATATATATATTGTTATTTAATTAAAATGATCAATCAAATCTATTTAAATGAAGCCCAGTTTGGGTATTTTGGAACTAATAATACATTCAATTTAATTTATTCTGTTGCATTTTTAAACCAGGTAGTCACGGGTTGAGATTTTATTGAAGAAAAATTAGGAATAAAGATGATTCAAGCTATAATAGATATGACCCATTTTGCTCACGCTATATCACACAAATACGTGTTTGCTTTAACCAAGCCTTTAATTTCCGGAGGCCTCACAGCTCACTCACATTGTGCACATTGCATAAGCTGCTGCAAAGTCATCCATTATCCGCTCATTTCACATGCAACACGACATCCAGCATGTAATGCATCATCACAAAATAACTCTGCTCCGCCCCACGCTGAGCAATGTGGATTTATTTTTATGAAGGCTTTGACTGGAGCGGACTCTGGTGAGTCGGCATTTCATAGTGGCATTTAATCAAATAAAAATCACTGCAGGTTTCCCATGTGGCTTAACAGCTTAGTCCAATATCGTGTCCTTCACTGGAGTTTTTTTCTCTTTTTCTTTTTCTGCGTGCATCTCACAAGGTCAAATGTTCTCACCTCTGACGGCTGTTTATGGTCCTCTGAGTCCATCATCGCGCCCCGTTTCATTTCTGCGGCGGCGGCTCACGGGCTGGAGTACATGAGATTTAAATGGATAAAGCCAAAGGTACAATATGTTCCTCGCTGTGAAACAAAAGCCGGCTGCTCGTCTCAATTTAAGCATGCCCCGGAGCAAGAATAAAAGAAACATTGAAAACAGATATTGAACCGTATGAATGAATGACAAAGAAAAATGTTTCACCTGGATTTTTTCTTTTTTATCTACTCGCGCTGTCTTCCTCCCGTGTGTGTGTGTGTGGCATGGCCGTCGTTATGACACCGTGCAACACATCATTTTTAACGCAGGCCCTTTCAATTATTCACCCCCTTTGCAATTTTCATAAGCTGGGTGATTACATAGTGTATTGGTACTACGGGCGGAAAACAGGAAACTATATCTCTGCAGATTTAGCGGCACTGAGGACGTCCACGGCCTGATTAAAGCAAAGAGATCCAGTTTGTGGGCACCTAAAAATGTCTTCCCTGCGCGCCGGGTGACAAAGGTCGTGACCTCTGGCTAGGCACATGCAGCGTAAAAAAAAAAAAGAAAAAAAGACCACGAAGCGAGGCATGAATAATGGACAGAAAATTTTGCTCCGAGCCATTTTAAACAGAGGTTGGATGCTGTGGCCCAGACTTCTTCTCCATATGTTCGATGCGGATCAGGACCTTTGGTGCTGGGAGCAAAAAAAAAAAGAAGAAGAAGAAAAGAATGTAAAAGTGCCATTCAGTTCAAGTGCACTCAACTGAAGAGCCCCTCTACAGTGAGAGGTTGTGATATTATCAGGTCTATTATGTTCAATAGTATATGAAAACAGCCACCAGGCCTATTTCAGTACTGTATATGCGGTGATGGGGACATGTGTATATATTTAATAAAAAACATTTTTAGCTTTTTTTTTGGAGGAGAGATTTAAATGTTTCCAGATTCACGTTAATAAAGTCATGAAATTGAAAATGCAGGACGTTAAAAATTCAAATAATTGAGATGAGTCCTTCGGCACTTTGACACCTGAGTGAAATTTGTCCAAAAAATAATGGCATCATTATTCAGTGTTTATGAAAGAGGGGCACTCTCAGGAGACTTCCAACATTAATGCCTGCTCTAAATGCCATGCCATTTAAAAATATATATATATATTCCAGGAATCATTTTCACACCTGGGATGTTGAGAAATAAACGCTGTCTTTTATAAACTCCTCACATAATCCCACTCCATCCTGAAAACAATTGTTCAAAAGACAGAAACAAAAATGTTATTTAAATCCTTATGACTATGGCGATATCAACATATCAGGTAGATTTTTTTCTTCTTTTTTGGAGATAAAACCTACTTTTCCTGTATTTACCCCCTGAGAAACGGCTCTCTTGTGTTGGACTATTTCATTTACGAGCTATTCACCAATTCTGCCCTCAGACCTTCAGGCGCGGCGCATCCATCCACATTAACATGCAGCACGGCGGATAGTTATTGGCCATTGGAAACATTATTGCCAAATGTACAAACTTACCAGAAAAAAAAAAAACCCAAAGCCAAAAAACTGTCCCACTCTATCAATGAGACGTGATCATTAGTTATTGATTATGACGCCGTTTGATCCTCTGCCAGTTTTATCCATTCACAGACGCGGTTCGTCCTGCACCTGCCAAAAATGTATTAGCACTGCTGAGGCCATTCATAGAATTCTTTTTTCCTCATTATCAGTTTCTATGCTTTTGTTTTACACAAATTAACCATATAGTTATATTTCTTCATTTCATGGCATTTCATTGGATAAATAAATGTAAATAATTGGGGAAAAAAACATATTTTGTGGGGGTTTTTTTTGTTGTTGAAGTCTTAATTCACTGATTATCGCATGCGTGGTCATGTTCGCTTCCAGGATGGAATAGAATTTTGAAAAGATTAAGGATAAGGAGGTCAGTTGGGCTCGGGAAGTCCTTCAATCTGGAGGCTGGAGCCATCCGTCTTTGTCCACCGTCCCAACAGGAGAAAGATAGATGCATTCAATAAATGTGGTCTTGAGAAATCTGCAGCACATGATTAAGAATGATGAATGGGGGGGGGGGGGGGGGGGGGGCATCCATTATATCGTCAACGGCCAAAAAAGCGGGCCACAATGACAACGGCTTCAAGAAAATCTGCGTAGAGGCTTTGAAGCGGGGCGGGGGACGGAGAGGGGGGAGATTCTGCTCTTTAAAACCATTATCTTTGAAACAAAATAAAAAATCTCGCTCGCGTGTGATGAATGTTTCATTGGGTGGAAAAAAAACATCTTTTAGATAATTAGGCCACAATTTGTCACATTCTTAAAAGCATAAAAAAAAACAAAGTTTTTACCTCGACAATGAGGAAGTGAAATAGACGTCAGATTTATTGGGGAATTCATACCTACACGCAGCTATATAACCCTTTTTTTTAATATATTTCTTGTTTTGGTGGACGGATTTTCTGTGGCGGTTTTCATTTGTTTCCCTTACAGCCGATGAGACTCACCGAGGAGACGAAGAGGCAGAGTACATGTAGATCATCAAAGCTGAAGCTCGGTTTATGAGGATGGAGGCGCCCGCGTCTCCTTTTTGTCTTTTCATATTAAAATGCATTTGATCTGCGGCTGTTGTTTCGGCCTCCTTTTACAATCTTTTTTTTTTCCTCTCCAAACCCTACGGAGGAAAAGAAAACTCTTTCCAGGGGGTAGATTCATCCTCCGGCCGCGTGGCCGGCGGTGATTGATTTGCGGTCTATTCTTAGTTGGCATTTAGCTTAGCGCTAAATGATTTTCAGCTGGAACTGTCTCTCTGTCTCTCTGTTGGCTCCTCGCCTGTCCTTTTCCCTTTTTTTTTCTTTCTAACTGGCTTCTTTTTCTCCCCCCTTTCTCCATTCGCTCCTCTGTCACTTCATCCTCTCTGTCTCGCTCCCTAATTACATCGCTTTCTCTCCCTCTCTTTTTTTTTTTTTTCCCGCCTTTTCTCTCTGGCCCTTCTCCTCAGCCCATCGCTCCTGATTCCTGGGTGTGAGAATCCGCGGCCTGCCTGCCTAACAGCTGCCGCTCCACTTGCTCAGGCACGGACAGAACCTTGTTACGGACTTGGACAAAGTTCTCGGTCCGGACAATGGTGAACTCTCTCTCTCTCTCGCTCGCTCGCAACTCACAAGCAGAGTGGTTCAGCTTCGTTTCCCTCTTCAGCTTTAACGAGGCACGAGCGAGGTGGCAGTTACCACGGAGACCAACTTAGCACATTTGCACAAAAAAAACTGATACATGGTATAGACTCGCAGGGTCTGTGATCAACCTTAAAAAAGAAGATGCCCGCGGTGCAGTTTACGGAGAAAAAGTTGAACAACACAATGTTGCCCGGAGGTGAATAACAACGTCCGTGGACCGGATCCTCCAAATTGAAATGTATTCACAGTGTCTCAGAATCAAATGTCAATGAACCATTGGTATAATATCTGTCAACATTTAAAACCAAAAAAAGAAACGCCCCAAAAAATCAAAAATCACGTGTCGACATATTTCAAAATGCAACGACGACAATGTGATGACGCGGATTTTCTACAAGGTCTTTCCGCGAGATGCTCTGAAGTCAGAAAACCAGGAGGTTTTCTCCCTTCTTTCTTTTCTAGCCACAGGGTGCGGGGGGGCGGCGTAAAAGCGATGACTGGAGGCGATATAGATACGCGACATGAAGGTGTACAGTATAACAGCAGAGTAATCTCAGAGAGGCTTAGAAAGGTCATTTTCTGCTTAGGTGCTAATATCCTCCCTCTCTCCCTCTCTCTCCGTGTTAAATGGCAGCAGTTTCCAAAATGGAGTCTGCTGATATTTAGCAGTGTTAATACCGGGTGAAGGTCAAAGGACGCAAACACACACACACACACATTCTGAGACGCCAACACAATGCGTCATCTCACGCGAGAAGTCTGGGTTACTGTAGAATAAAGACGCATCAATGATCACTTTTGATTATTATTTTAATTTTTCTATCCCCGTGCGGTTAAACAATGGTTCCATGTTACCGGGATGTGTGTTACTTGCGTTTCCAATCACGGTGACGCTTCCTTCAGGTTCCATTTTCTAATTTATGCAACGTGTCAGTGCTGTCCTCCTGAGGCGCTGATTTATGAAAGCTCCGAGTGAAACTTCCTGTCTGTCCGGTTTTATAACTCCATTAGGCCTCTCTCTGGGTGTTATTGATGGACCTGATGCCAAACATCATTTATGGCATTGCTTATGACACCAGTCCTCCGGCTCAAAATCCAGGGCCAAGTGTTGCGTCTCTCTCTTTTTATTATTGTATTGTAAAGATGCACAAACAAGCAGGTAATGAAACTCACTGATTTTGAGGATTTTAATTGTGTTTTTTCCGATTCGCTCGTTAGCGCTTAAACCTATTTAATGGCGCTTGTACAGTGTTTATTAAAGGTGTAAATGCCTACGAATGCTAATTGGGTGATCATTTGAATTTCAATGTCGCTGTACAAGCTTAAAAAAAAAAGAAAAAAAACACTTTGTCAAAGCTCCGGTTATCATCCGCCCAGCACAGCGCCTGAAATCTGCTTAGCCCCCAGAATAAAAACTCGATGTTCATACCATTGCGTTTTCTTTGTTTCCTTCATTAATTACATTCCGTGTTCGTTACACTCCGTGACCTTTGCCAAGGTCGCCGCGGCCCCCTCATGCATATTTAGTTGTGTTTATTAGGGAAGTTGCTGAAAAGCAGGGATCAGTTTTAAGGGGATATTATTTTGTCTTTGGTTTGCGTTTTGACAGAAAATATGCAAAATATATATATATATATATATATCTTTAAAAAAAAAACTATGAGAGGAAAAATGAGCAATACTTTGCCATAGCGGCATGTTGAATATCCTGTGCCAAATGTCATTTCCACAATTATGTCAGAAAATCCTTCATCATTTTTGTTTTGTGTCGTACCTGGTCAACTCACACAGCAGCGACTACACTTTAAATGTGAGCGAACAAGTCTTGAACGCCATGAAATCCGACTTGACACGTTTTAAATCTCTGGTGCACGGCTGCGTGATGGAGATAAGTTGTTAATTGGGAAGAATCGCCTACTGCTGTAAACTGATTTTTAAGAGCACTCTCAATTATTTCTCACATCGAAAGTGTCAGAAACATCGTTCCTCTGAAGAGGAAACACGTCGAGCAACCATTAGGTGCATTGTGGGATTTTTTTTTCTCTGTTCCTGTTCCTCTGGCTAACGATAAGCACGTGCGGCCGCTCTCTGCCAGATAATTGAATGTCTTTGCCAGCAGTCATTTTCACACCTCGCTACCAGGATTTATGCAAATCTTCTGGTGCGTTGTTTTTTTTTTTTTTTTTACGCACAATACAGTGAACCCAACAGCGCTGGAATATCCTGGGTGGTGTCGGACAAGACAATAAAGTCCAGCTGACACATTCACTGTACTTTTACACATTTTAATGAAAGGAGCTGCGGGTGCGGTAGGGCGCGGAGCGGGTGATGTATGCGGCACATGACT
Source organism: Colistium nudipinnis (assembly GCA_016785305.1). NCBI lineage: Eukaryota > Metazoa > Chordata > Actinopteri > Pleuronectiformes > Rhombosoleidae > Colistium > Colistium nudipinnis. The sequence continues at coordinate 71,191 of JAFBJU010000572.1, read as the reverse complement.
CCAGTATTTGCTCACTGAGCTAATTTAGCCCCCCGTTTGAAAAACAAGCTGTAAACGAGACGCACGGGGGGACGACGTGATATTTGTGCGTGTGCCATTTCCATCAAACGCTCTCCAGAGTGTTTTCTTTTTCTTCTTCGGGGTCTCCGTTCTCTGACTCCGCCAGCGAAGGAAATATTAACTCGCAGATACCGCCGCACGCTCACTAAAAGAAGCAAACTGCTAATTGTCAAGTTTGTTCTCATGTCAGCGAATTTTAAAATAGGGCCAACGGAGGTTGGAAAAAGAAAAATTGCCGGCACAGAGTTTGGCGGAGGTGGGGCGGTGAGGTCTGAGGGGGGCGGCACAATCTCGAGTTTGTCCTCTCCGTCTCCGGCACGGCTCGGAAAAAAAAAGTGGAAAAGTCATGAGAGTCACTGAGCAGTTGGAAGAAAAAAAAAGAGCCAGAACAGTATTTTATTTGGAGTCTTTTTTACACATATTTTTGTTTCCTGTACCCTGGGGGATTACGTCCTCTGACTTCCAAAGGCACAAAACTTGTTAAACCAACACGCTTTACTGAACCAAAGGAACTCTGTCAACCCCGTCTTTGTCCGGGGGCATCACCAAAACACACTGCGACCTCTGAAGCATTCACAAATGAAGAATGCTCTTCTGAAAAGTAGTCCTCGAGAAGGGTTGGGCGAGAAACAAAAAACGCCTGCAATTTCTACCATGAAACTGAAAAAATATAAATATTTAGAGATATACCTCTCATTCCTTTTAAAGACAACATTTGTTTACCACTTGCAGCATGAATTTTACTTAGCATGAATGGCATCAATTTGCGCTCTATTGTTAATTCTACTACGACCAGGTTTTTTAAAATAAAACATCAAGTTTCATTTAGAATTAATTGCTTTAATTTGACGCTGGACAACACAAACATTGGGACGAGCGACGCCTTTGGTTTTTTTTCTCTCCACGTGGTTACACACAACTCTAATAAAGGCCGGGCTCTGGCTTTTGGGATCCATCCCAGTGCTTCCTCCCTTAATAAGACAAGAAGGATGCCAATTATGGGCCCTTTGGTGCGGACTCAAATCCCAGACCGCCCCTTTAAATTGGACGCTTGGAGTTGTCGATGTGTGCCGAACGCCTGCGCTGGAGGAGGAGGAGGAGGGAGGGGGCTGGACGGAGAACAGGTCCTGCAGGCGTACTGTACTGAACAAGCTGCTTCTATTTGGAAGGTTACAGCAAAATGTGTTGCGGATCCATCATCCGTCGTCAGGGGCCTTGAGAGGAATGTTGGATGTTGCGGGCGGGAGAGGAGGTAATGGATCCTTAAAAAATAGGGTTAGGACGACACAGACATAGTGGAGGTGGGGCTGGCCATCTTTCACGGTGGAGGTGATTTTCTAATGATCTATGGGTGGATGTTTGAGTTGAGTTGATGGGTTGTGTGCGCGGGACTTTATAGGAGCTCAGGCTGAGGCTATGCGGAGTCTGTGTGTGATCATGAAAGGAATATGAATTATTATTTAGGGACTAATGAACCTACAGGCACATCAGCTGCCGTTTTATAAATATAGATATACAATCTTTCATCTCTGAATTTGACCCTGATTTGAAATTTGTTTTCATGACAAGACACCTCAATTTTCCAGAGCAAATGCCATTTTAAAAATACCAGCAAAGTGCTCCGCCATTAACAGATCAATAAAACGGAGAAAGAATCCGATCAGAAATAAGTGACATCACAGCCGCGATTAAATTAACGAGCGTAGTGAAAATTTTAATCAAATACAAGCACATAAATTACCGAAAGGAGAATAAAGGCTTTACAGCATAGGTGGAGATTTTTAATGTACTTATTCTGCCAGCCGGGGATCCTGAGGAGGGGTTTTAATAGCTTTTGGCAGAATAGAAGAAAAATCGTCAATACGTCACAGAATCATGAAAATCTTGGAATGAAGACAGTAAAAGTAGCCTCGTAAAAACTCAGATCCAGAGAAGTGAGAGTCGGGGACAAGTTGTTGTTGACTTTTTGGTCTATGAGCCGTGTGGGTCCCCGGGGTCGAGGGTGAGGTCTACAACCCCTGTGTGATATTTTGTGCAGATATCATGATCTTCACCATGACGATGCATCGTGATAGTATGATGTGTTTCATTTGCTATCATGAGCATTATTTAAACACACTTGCATGTACAGTATATGACGGTTTTCAGTCGACAAAGAAAAATAAGGTTTTGTGAGACTGCTAAAATAAGAGGTGGAGAGGTTCATGGCTGAGAAGAAGCTCAAAGGGTTCATACGGAACCAAAAGCTTTGGGGGGCGGGGGGTTTATGCAGGATCCTTCATGTAACCAGACAACCACGAAAAGAAAAGGAGGCATAGGGTCGATTCTCCTCGCAGTAGTTTGAAGCATCGACATTCTGAACACACCTGCTTGTCTGAGGTTTAGCCAAAATGAAATGAATACAATAATAGTACATCTCTGTGTGAAGTGGAAAGAGATGTCACACTTTCCATTTCATTTCGGAGGAGCCTGGAAAAAAATGTGTTGCCTATCCCGATTTTTGTTATTCCCCATTTTATTTTTGTGGTTTAAAACTTTCCATTACACTTGAAACGGATTTGAGTCGCTATAAGCGAAAAAAAAAAGAATCGTACCGCAATCTGATGGCCAAATAGCAAAGAGCAGAGCAGCGGTTGTTGTGAAAGTTTTTTATGTTCTATTGTACACGTCTTGAAGACCCTGGCTGAGTTAATCAACTCCAAACGTGAGATTTCAGTCGCGCCACGTCCGCTCGTGTCCGAGCTGATCCGCATTCCAACATGTTCTCCTTGTGTAGATAGTGTTTCCGACAAAGATTAGAGGGACAGCTCTGCTCAAAAAATAAAAATAATACTCTTATCAGAACAGGTTAGTTATCTGAGGCGTTGACGATTCATTTTGCTATGCCCTCCGTGTGTATTTGAAGGCAGCTCAGCTTTATATGTAAATCCAGTTCAAGAGGGTTTGTTTGTTGTATGCGCCGTGCACTCGTGAACATTTTAATAAAAACAAAGTGCACAGACTGCAAATGGGTTCCTCTTAAGTCTTAAAATAACAATCATAGATCAAATGTAATATTTGTAATCAATGAATATAGTCGCCAAACAAAACTCGTGGAGTCGTATCAGGCCTTATGAGGAAATCGGCGGAATACAATGTGCGTAGTGTGTGTTTTGGCCACATTGTGTGTTAATAATTGGTTTCCCGTGTTAACATGGTAACCGTGGCATGTGTAAAGTCTGGAGTTGAGTCCTCGGGTGATTCGGCTCGCCACTCCGTGCTCCCCAAAAACTCAATTTCGCAAAAGTATGAGATATTGATTTCATAGCGATGCAGTCATGTCTGAGCTGTTACATTAAGACTTATTAAGGTTAATCTCAGGCCTTGAGAAAGAAGTGAATGCGGTGGGCACAAGCCATAAATCTGTACCCCCCACCCTCCCTCCACCTGCAGAAATCCTCCCACTGCTGATGTATTAAAAGCAACCAGGCGTAAACTTCTCCTGATAGACTCGTGGGGAGTGAGAATGAGACTTCCTTTCTCGTTCTCTATATTAAAATCACAAACGCACATCCGCTTGTGACATTTGTATCGGACTCATCTTTGAACCACTGGGTTCGTGACCCCCAAGACGAGGGGCTGCTCACTGAAGCTTAGAAACCGAAACAGTAGCTTGTTGTGTGAGTTCCACAGACTCTGGAGGACACGTTTGGTGGTCCTCAGTCAGCTGTGGACCAGCATGTGTGGTCCATAGGGAGTAAAGATGATGGGGATTTTTTTTGCATTTTTCATGCAGAGCAACTCCATGGGTATATTGGAATTATTTTTTAATTCAAATTCTTTAATGTGTGGCCTATAAACCATACTCTGCGTTTTGAGGTGGTTTTTGTTTGTTGGCCATCTTTCATTTAGAGGCATTACCAAAAAAAAGGAACCCAGAAAGGAGTGTGGATGAATTATTTTACTAACTTTAAGGCACTTTGTAAAACATCTTAAAAGCCAGAATATCTTGAAATTGGACTCTGATTATGAAGCAAATAGCGATATGTGAATATGGGCTACACAAATAAAATTTGATTTGAACATTGGTTTCCTCTATATTCTTCTTTGCCTTCTTCTTTCAGGTTTTACTGCAGTCCTTTAAGTCGCATTAATGCCTCCTAGTGGTTTTACCCCTCCACTACTTCCTGTCTTCTCTTTTTTTTTTACTTAAACCTCAGTTTCCCAGTTAACAGCTGTGACCAAATAACAAAAGCTGATGACGAAGCCTATTCAACTCAAGGATGTGGAATTTTCTTTCCGATACATGTATGCGACGCTCACTTTATGATGTCACTAATGTGCATAATGGCATATCATGCCTCATCGAACACGTTATGGGGACAGGCTTCGGCTACTTTACTCCCAAAAATTGTGGACAAATCTTCCAAGCATGAGTTAGCAAACTAATGCGGTAAAATATTTACTATGAGGTTGTTCACCACTCTGATGTGAAATAGGAGCGTGGAAAGGTCCGGCCATCAGATTCTGATCTCCTCCTGAGGGAAATTGTTGGATTTTTTTTTAACCATGTTGAAGATCAGGTCTGTCGTGTATCGTCTGTTTTTCAGACGCAGAAAGGTGTTGACAAGGAATGGTTGTCCCAGACACGTAATCCTACAATCTCATCTTCATTCATGAATAAGTTGACGCCATTGACGTCGGTCGTCATTTCGAACGACATCAAAAGTGTTCTTCTTGTTTTGATGAATCCACCCTTTGCTTGGTGTGTAGCCGCTCATGAGGTGGGCTGGCACACTATCCCCTCGCTCGCACTTTAATTTAAGTGTCAAAGTGTATTCAGAATTAAAGCTGCCACCACTCCAGACAGCAGCACGAGGCCTTTATCTTACAGTGTGGCATCACCACCGCGCCGCGTAGCCGCCTTTCAAGGGGGGGAGATGATAGAGCCTATAATCTATCACAGAGAATACTAACCCCTCTCCCCCAGCAGGGATGAAGAGGTGAACTATTTCCCCCAAAGGAATCTTTTCAGAAGGCTTCAATATGGATGAAAACATTCATCTTTTTCCTGTGCGTGTGTGTGTCTCGCTTGAGGACATCGAGACTATCGATTTGGCAGGACTGGAAATGAACGGACGGCCATGCTGAGGGTGTCCTCTACAGCCCGAGACGTTCTCCGTCCACTTTTTTTGCCGCAGGGAGGATTACCCAGAATACCAAGCGGTGTGTCTGTCTCCACCACAAAGCGGGGTTAATTAAAGAGCCTTGATGATTGGGGTTTTTTTTATTAATGAGAATTATAGATAAGTGGGACCCCCCTTTCAGCATTTTATCATTTCTGAGGTGGAGCGGGAGGTGTGGGGTAACTTGCAGCGTCTTCCAAAGTCAAGAAAAAAAGACTGCAATGGAAGTGGCTGGGAAACTTGCTCTGTGCACACGCATGTGTCCAAAAGTGCACGCAATTAACTAAAAAAAACAGGAACAAGAGAAACCCGGGGTAAAAGTGCACGTGAGCCGTGGCCCAGACTGCACTCCGCAGCTCATTAGTCGTATTTCTGTCCTGGAACAAAAGCAGAAGCTAAAAATGATTGTAATTGATTTCTGCGCCGGCTGATCCAGACTTCTTCTAATGAATAATTACTTCAAATGAGCACCCAGCAAAATAACTGAGGCAGGCGGCCTATTTTTATACGTAGCATTCGCTTATTTGGTTATTCCATTTTTATTTTAATTTTTTTCCCATAGGCTGAAATCAAAGCTAAACACAGTGACACAGACGCATCTATTACGGCAGCTCTGATAAACCAAGGGGAGCGGATGTGTCTCTGCTAAATGTCAGAGGAAGACATCGGAAAAAAGAAAAACACAAGCCAATTAGTGACTCTCCATTGATCTGGCAGACAGACTCACAAAGACACTTGTTCACCACGGAAATGCTCATGTTTTGCCGAGTAAAGTTTGCTGTTAAATGGCATGTCAGCACTTTATAGCTTCGAGGCATTTTTTTTTTCACTTCAGTGTGTGCGCAAACACGGATCGTGCTGCAAGAAGATTTTTATTTTTTTTTATCAGACTTGTTAAAAAAAAGAAGAACTGATTATCCTTTGTTTGTGTTTTTTTTCCCAACAGCAACTGAAGCACTGTAGTTTTCTTTATGTTTGTAAGGAAATACAAAAGTTATCTAGATTTGTATTTTCTAGTAGACGAATAATACACCCACAGAAAGTAACTAAACTCGCAGAGCTTCACCTCCATCCAAGTAAAGCTATTTTATTTATTTTTTTCCTTTTTACCTTTATCGTGTTTATTCACTGCTTCAGACTCCCTTCCATTCTATCGTCACCAAGTCGGTGCGGTGAGATATTTCGACTGGGAACGAGGGCGTCTCGGCCACATTTACCTTTGGCCTTCAAATATATGGTTTATTTATTGATTTACCGCCGTTCGGACCTCGGCATTAACAAGCATTTCCTTATGCTGTTTACAAATAGCTCCGCCGGATAAAGAGCCGCTTGATATCATCCACCCTCTCCACCGGGCCCGGCCTCCGTGGCGGGTGACGAGGGCTCCGCGCCAGCCAGATTAAAACCCTGGAAATGTCCCTGAGTGCCACTCAATATAAATCCCACGGGACGTTTCTTAAGTTCAATCAAGACGGACTGAAAGATTCACGATCTCCTGGCATGACTGATAACGTGACAACCATCGGAGTGGCCTAATAGCCCTGTACCGAGAGGGAATCCGCGGCTCCGGCAGGTTCCGCTGCACCGCCGCGCGACAACATTATGCCTCACCAAGCCTCGTGAAAGCAAAATACTTGTGTCATTCCAAAGGAATCGATAAACTAATCTGAGACTTTTAAGGACTCTTTAGAGTCCGAGTCACTCGGCATTTTGAGGGTATTAATTGCTTCTTTGTGTTCCGTTGAACCCAGAATGGAGGGTGATGTTGTGAAGCGCAGTGATTTTGAGTCAAGGCCGTGACCGAAATTCTAATGCCGGGCTGTGTTGTTTAGCAAAGCCGCTTCGGCTCAGCAATAAATAAAAAATAAATAAAAAATGCCTCTGCATTGTAAACTACTGGATTCTTCACATCCGATGATCCCATCGACTTTATTTACATCGAATATTTATTTAATCTGGCTCTGAGGAAAAAATTACGTTTTTTTTTTCACACAGAACCTTTATCGGAGGAGCTGCATTGATTGGGCAGAACTGTGTGGCGAAACATCCCTTGGCGCATTTTTGTATTCTGGTGGTGTTATCCCCACATTTGACCTTTCTGAGACCCGCGTGGAAGCATGCATAGCCTAACCTTATTAGCAGCCTTTTTACTGGCTAAGCTGTCCATCCCAGCGAGGCAGGTTGTTGTGCAGAGAACAATGGGGGCTGTTTAGCGGGTTGCGCACCTGATAGTGGTCCAACGTGGCAATCAAATGGAATGGAACAAGCCTGGGGATCAATACCAGTCAGTGATCACACACAGACAAAGGTTGTTTAGTAGCAGGCAGCACTAATTGAAATCAATGGCTAATCTGATGACAGTTCTTAACCTTTATACCTCCCAGGATTCATAAACGAGTGAGAACCGTGGCGGAGCCTCCTCTCCTGCACGACCAATTTTAGTTTTTCCTGCTGATTCACCCTTTCCAAGATGCCTAACTAAGCCGTTGGATGAGGGTACGTCTCTCACGATCCATACACGGCGCACTAACAATCTGTTTTGGTTTTAATGGTGGTTCTGTTGTATGTGATGTCTGGTCAATAGAGCCATCCAGGTGAATAAAATATGCATGCCGATGTCCAATGCGGCCCACGGAAGGTCACTCGGTCCACTAATTGATTCGTTGGCAAAGGAAAATGGTGTCAGACCCGGTCGAAGGGTTTTAAATTCGATTCATGTAGAGGTACATGGGGTCGGGTCCATCAAATGGATCTGAACCCCCTTTAAATGGAATGACATGTAAGGCTCATAAAACGAGCTGGTCAATTGATGACATGTCCATTGTCTTTCGGAGGGTGCAGGGAAAGACGTTTTTTTTTTTTTTTTTTTTTTATCACCCGATGTCGATGACGTGGATAGATTGCGCGACGCACATTTTTTTTTTTAGATCAGGTGTCGCAGTAATCTGCCACCGATGATTTTTTTTTTATCGGGAAGATGCCTAACTAAGCCGTTGGATGAGGGTACGTCTCTCACGATCCATACACGGCGCACTAACAATCTGTTTTGGTTTTAATGGTGGTTCTGTTGTATGTGATGTCTGGTCAATAGAGCCATCCAGGTGAATAAAATATGCATGCCGATGTCCAATGCGGCCCACGGAAGGTCACTCGGTCCACTAATTGATTCGTTGGCAAAGGAAAATGGTGTCAGACCCGGTCGAAGGGTTTTAAATTCGATTCATGTAGAGGTACATGGGGTCGGGTCCATCAAATGGATCTGAACCCCCTTTAAATGGAATTACATGTAAGGCTCATAAAACGAGCTGGTCAATTGATGACATGTCCATTGTCTTTCGGAGGGTGCAGGGAAAGACGTTTTTTTTTTTTTTTTTTATCACCCGATGTTGATGACGTGGACAGACTGCGCGACGCAAATTTTTTTTTTAGATCAGGTGTCGCAGTGGAAGTGTGGTCATGGGCAACAATTATACTTTTGTTGGCTTTTGGGCTTCCATTTAAAATGCAGCAGTGGTATTTCCCTTTGTGTGTGTGCGCGCGTTGTTGACACGTGTGAGGAGGTGATCGCACAGAATAATGAGCCACACGGAGCTGTATTGGTTGCAAATGAAATTAGATATGCGGCTAACCAGTCCTGCGATGCACCTTGGTGGTGTCATACCTGACTAAATCAAAGCAATCTTTTATTTTGATGGGTCCTTTATTTCTTGAACGTTTTTTTTTTCAAACGGGGCAGGAAAATATTCCACGGGCACCAGCTGTTGCTTGGTGACAACTCGCTTTGCACAAGGTCCTTGGAAAACTACAAAAGAGGGACGTTTGTTAAACTCTCAAAGAAGCTCATGCTTTTTCTTGTCTCATTTAAAATCAGAAGAGTGTGTCTCTATTTGGAGCGCGGCTTTGATTCATGCACAGACACACTCCCTGAACCCCCCCTGCTTAATCCCAACATTGGCTGGGACAAGGACACGTTGACAACTTAAGACCTCCTCCCTCAAACACTCTTAAATAGTCCTGTTGACCGATCACAACGTAGTCTCCGGGAATTAGGGAGATTCGCAACTGAGTAAACACATTCTCAACAAACGGGCATGACACAACTGCCTGAAAAGTTTTTTAGCGCCACTCCACTTGGTTTAATCACTGTTTGTTGTTTGTGTAGCCCAGTGAGTGTTAAAAAGCTCCAATTTAGTTTTATACACTCCGCAGACCTGAGTTGTCCAAATGCTAATGTTATTTCATATTCCAAATCATGTATAATTATTTAAAAATGTATTTAAATCTTACTCGCAACCAGTATTGGACGAGCTATGGCCGAATTTACATGGAATTATTTACCAAGCTGAAAAAATCTGCTTAAATAAATAAAAGTCCAGTGTGTGATGTTGGCTTTTGTTACCCAAAACGTGCAGAATAGAAGTGCAGAAAATGATCAGCAACCAGCTTTGAAAATGGTTCTGGGGGAAGAGATGAAAAAGATCATCCCCACTGACACACGAGTGCCGTTTATTTTGGATTAGGATCAGCAAATAACCCACTAAATCTCATAAAAAGGGCCAGAGACTGACTTCACACGCAGTAATCGCAGGACCTGAAAAGAAAGAAAAAACATTACGGCAGCGAAATGTAAGGGGATCTTTTCGTTGAACCATTAATATAAATAACACAAACAAATGTATATAACAATACAACAAAGAAAAACAACAAATCGAACAAACCTCCGAGAAGAAAAAAAAACATTGGTGAATTTGTGTGTGTCTATTATTTCACTTCCTGTTTTCACCTCTTTTCCCTCGTCGCAGTCCCCCTTACTTCCTGCCTCCTCGTCAGCGTCAGCCTCCCTCCCCACCTGTGTGCACTTACCCCAGGTATAAATAGTCCTGGCTGTCGTGTCACCTGTGCCCATGTGACCCCCGATGGCCGCGCCTTGCGTTGATGAGCCCCATTCGACATGGCAGCGTGAAAGTGTTGGAGTCCCGGGGATTGATCAGCAAAATGACCCAAAAAAAAAAAATCTACCTCCCACAGATGTGACTCGGCCCATTGTGGTGCGAGAGGTTTTGCGTTTTCACCTCTTTTCAGCTTTTCTTACAGAGAAACTCCAGTGTTCTTTATTTTTTTATTTTTTTCTGGAAATGCACAGCTTCAGGATTTCACACTAACCTCTGATTACACCTACATGCAGCTTTCTGCCATCAAAGGTTAAATTTATCCTTTGACAGAATGTGTCATGTCGCACTGTGGCATATTTCAATACTGCCAGGACTTTGTTTATTGGAGCTGAATGGGGATTATTATATTAATGGAAAGCTTAAATAAAAAAATTAAAAAGCTTGAAATGATTTCACTGAATTATGTGTGGAAGCCGTGTTCTACCAGAAAAAAATCTATTTCTCTACAACACGTATCAGCCGCAGACCTCACACCAGGATCCAGTGAAACGCTGTGATTTGGAAGCGGATCAAAGGAAGTCGGAGGAGCTTGTCTCCTGTCAGGAGTTGGCAGCCCACTCGGCGTCTTTCTTTGACTTGTCTCCACACGGTCAATCATTCTCTGGAAGCGGCTCTTTATAAATGATCACAATCCAGTTCATTTTTGTCTCTCGGAGTTAACCTTGTCCAACTCAATCATCCTCGCCACACTGCCGTTCGTCCAATTCCACAAAGACCTCCGGTCTTCCTCCTGCTGGCTTCACCGTTGGTGTTTAACGCTGTCCCCGCCAAAGTCACTTCTGATTATGATTGTTTTTATAAAATCTCTCGTTCACGGCTGCGATTGATCTGATTATTCATTTGCCGGGAACAATAACTCCCTGACGTCTCACTTACTCCACAAAGTGACCAGTTAAGACTCGAAACTGGTGGCCTTTAAATGAAACTTTTATCGTTTTAGTTTTTTCTCATTTCTCTGCTTTTTGTATATATATATATGCAAAAGCTAAACAAGCTCAGCCCAGCTGTTGGCTGTAGCTTAGTAATATTACAACGGATATGACAGTTGCATTGAGTTTCGCAGTTTTACAAAGGAGCAAATTTTGTACAAAAAAATACAAAAATGATCTGTACAAACAATCTTCTGCTCTCCCTTAGATCACCAAATATAAATATGAAGGTGACAGTTAGAGGCGGTCAATATTTTTAAATGGTACTGTCACTTGAAATTACACAGGATGTAGGTTAACCTGCTGCGATAGCGCGTGTGTGTGTGATTTCACGCCTCGATATATTGTATGCGGTGCCGATGGTCAGCGTTGAGCAGCACGTGTTGCCGTCGCCTGCGGTGATTTATAGGATGTGTTTGTGTAGTTGTAGTGTGCGTGTCGTAGCTGCCGGCTCGCCGCTGCACAGGTCCGGGGTGAACATCTGCCGCCAAGCCTTTGTGGAAGGCTCCCCTGTAAATCACATGCTATCTCTGAGGACGCTAACTGCCATTGTTCGGTTCCGCTGTGGGAGGAGAAAAGCTCCGTCTCCTGCGGCGGAGAAACTAAGTCGTCGCTGTTGTTCGCGTACGTCAGCGGAACCGCAAACCCGGGTTGAGGAACAATCAGCCATTGTGTGTCAGCAGACAAACAAGATAATAATGCTTTTTTTTTCCCCTATTGGGAAAGAGATAAGGAATAAACAGTGAAGAGAACTCACGAAGCGCCAGAAGTCATCAAGTAGAATTACACTTGTGTTTGTCACTTCTGTTGGGGGGTGCCAAGCAATTGCCAACAAAGGGGGGGAAAAAAAACAAACTCCCACCCAGAACAGACCTACCCTTCTACGCAATCAGACTCTCGGGGCAATTCGGCATCTCCTCCGCAGTGTCAGGCTAGAGAGCTCACGGAATAAAAACATGGCCTCGTTTTAGGCGGGAAACAATAAAGAGCTGTGATTAGGTGCCTTTTTGCCCTCCAGCTACGAGTCTGTCGCACACCGGTACTGGTGTGCGACAGGCTCTGTGATCACGGGAGACACGCTGCAAACTATAACTGCGGGGGAGAATTCGTCACTCGTCCGATAGCTGACAATTAGCCAGCGATAGTGAGACGATTATATCGCTCGTCTGTTTTTTTTTTCCCCGCTCAAAGATGTGGTGGAAGAAAATGATCACCTCAACACTTTATTTTAATGTTCTTTTAAATTTGGGATATCCTCTGAAAAAAAGCCATCAAATTAAATAAAGGAGCAAAGAGAGCAGTTAAGTCTACAATTATATCTCTCAACCGAAGCTTTCCATGAACATCTTTCAGCAAATTTTTGGTATTCACCACCACCAGCTCTTCCCACCTCCACGTCTCTCTTTCACGAAAGGCTCAATCACAAGTTCCCCATCTAATCTCAAAACAGGATCAAAATCTATAACTCATATCCAAGTCTGGAGTTTTGGGGGGATTTTTATTTTTTTTTGCCCAGTGGCCGTGCGGCTAAATGAGCAGAGTCGCGCTCTGGTGGCATCTGACAGTGACTGGGTTGGCTTTAAAGTGGAGAGGCGCGCTAGCCTCCGGGCACTGGCTCCAAAAATAAACACCAAAAAGACAAAAAAAAGGGGCAATATCTTATTTATCCGTCAGCCAGCGAGTGCATTAACAATCCTTTTGTTTTTGCTTGTTGTCTTCAGAACTGATGAGCCGAGCCCGTCATCGATTCAGTGAAACATCACATGGCCTCGCCCCCGAGTGTCTGGGGGGGGGCTGAATGTCTGAAGACCACTCGTTCCACTTCGCTCAAACTCACAGAAAGGAAAGAATCTGAGATTGCGCTGATTGAAGGTGAGAGAAAACTTTTGGAGTCTGACTGCACCGCTGTGCTCCAGAGAGGAGCTCAAAGATACCACCTTAAATTGGATTCATGTTCTGTATCTCCAGACTCTATCCGTCTCCCGGTGAAAATGTTTTCTGGATGTTTACAAATGTTTGTTTTTTTTTTACTTGTATTACGAGGCGTGATTATTTGGTATATAAAAGTGTGTTCATCATCCGCGAAAGGTCAGAAAGCTCCTCTGAGCTCACATTGAGGATTTATTCCATAAAATGTTATTTTACTTCAGCAGTTAGTAGAATCCTCATCCGTTACAACTTATTACTTAAACTATAGTATTTCATGTTTTTGATGAAGGGTAACCTGAGTGAGTGATGTAAATTTAAATATATATACATATATATACATCCGGGACCCAGGAAGTAGGATGGAGCTGATCCTTCAAGCTTGTTCTCAACTCGGCTTTGTGCTGCGTAATTAGCGCCGTGCTAAAAGCTACTTCAACCATTGTTATTTTTTCCACACTGGTATACGGATAAGTTGTTGATAAGAACAGGTGTAATAATAAACTACAGTCTGGGTGATGCAGATGTGATCACATCTCATCATTACCTGTGATTGCAGCTCTGTTTGACTGTTTTCGTCCATTGCCGCCTGTCAATAAAAGCCCTTTAATGGCCTTTATATTCCCTTGTAACTGCATTACAGTGAGCTGCATATAAACATTACATAAATGTTTATATGCAGCCTGTAAAAGCTAAACAGGAAGGTTAAATAAAGCGCTACCAGGTGCTGTCTTTATAGCCCTGCAGGTGTTTTCCTAAGAGGTCTAAAGGTGTCTGCAGTGTGTGTGTGTGTGTGTGAGTCCATTAACTCCCGGGATTCTCCACACACAACACTTTAAGTGGTTCGACAAAAGTGATCCTCTCAGGTTGTACAGTGTCCTCTGCGTCTCTTTTTTTCCCCCCGACACCGCCACCTCGTCCTAAGCCGCCAATGATAAGTAGTTAAAAGGTGGAGACAGGATGAAACTGCGCTCTGTAAATCCTCGTCACCGTGATTGGTTTAGTCTGACAAGTCAAAAAAAAAACACAGCAGGCATCCGGGTGCCAAAAAAAACATAAATAAAAAGTAATTAAACTCAACAACATCATCAATCAGCCTAGTCTGGATGAACATCGGGGGGGGGGGCCTATGCCCACCGTCTGACCTGGCGTGGATCCAGAGTGAGATGCACTGATTGGAGCGGCAGAGGACGAGGACGTTTACGATGAGATTATTCTCTCAACAGATGATTAAGTCGACTCACACGTATCTGTCTGGGGCCGATTGAGACGTACGGCCACATTTTTTTAAATGCAAATCACTGACATGAAAGTGTACAGAGTTCAAATTTATTTCCCTGTAATCCTATCGATTAACCATTTCCTTTTCGCCCCGGTGCAATCCATCAGACGGCCAATGATTGTGCGAAGCCACCCTCCGACTCCCACAGCTGGTCCGCCTGTGTAAATATTACAAGCTCCCATTGAAACCGACGCCGTCGCCGCGACAGACGTCTTTACGAGGCGTCCACTCAGCCGCGCAGGAAAGGTTTCAGGTGATCCTCCTTATCTCACGGCTCTGTGTCAGATGACACCCGAGCCAAGCGTGAGAGTCCTTCACGATTATTGCGGTGGTCGGATGTCACTCGGGGTTAATTAAAAAGGCCGCGGCATCCGGCTGGTGACGGAGGGCATGTGATGATTTTTTTTTGTATTTTTTTTGCCTGTGCGTCAGGAAAATGGTGAGATTTGAAACTCAAAGATGTTAAGAAAAAGAAAAAAAAGATGTAATAATATGTTATTGCATATAAAATCACTTATGTGTGATTATAATAACTACCGATGGTACAAATGACAGAAAAAGTCATGCGTGGGAGTATTCACAGTTGTGTTACTTTTGTCTGGACCGGGACAGTGGGTCTGAGACCTATGTGCAGACTAATTACAGCCTGGGTCACAGTCTGGTTCTTGGACACCTCCCTTGGGGGACGCCAGAGTCAGAACACATTGGCTCTGGGGGGGAAACGACTATAATGAGCTGAAACTTTTTTTATTTTTATTTTTTTAAAGGTAGAAGTGATCACCCCTTTTTTTTCTCTCTTTTTTGAATTCCACCCTATTCAGCAGAAGTCCATATCTATCTCGTACCACTTAAACTTTATTGAGGCAATTATTTTTGAAAGCTCAGTGAGGATTAATTATGAGTCATAGGTGGGGAATGAACCTTTTCATCCGCAGATGATCATTCCTTCTATTAAACTTCTTTCCACGGACGCATAAGTTATCTCCACTTATTAGCTTCTTCCAGAGATTTCAACCATATCCCGAGTGGTTGCTTTTTTTTTTTTTTTTTTACAATATTTCACCTTCCCACGGTATTAAGGGTCCTTTGCTCATGCTAATTCACAATGAATTGACTCTGACATTTCTGATTTGGCAATTAATTTCAAAATTCTTTAAGGGTTAACTCGTAACCCCTTAATCGCCACAAATAATTGCTCGTGTATATTTTCCTCCGTCTACTTTCCTAAACTGCTCCCTAACAACGACAAGGACGACAACAAAAGAAGTAAACATCATCTGACTCCAAAAAGCATTTTGTCACATTAGCAGCCATGGAAAAAGACATCTGAAGTTTAAATTCAACAGGGTTGGATGTCGGTCAAATGTGTGGTGGACATGTCTTTGGAACAAATGTGAGTCCGCTCACCAGAATCCAGCTGTGTGGAGAGAAACTAGTTTGATGTTTGACGCTTTTCTTACACCACAGACGGGGATGAATTATTTCAGTTGCGCAACACCCTGCAGCTTTGTGCAGAGGAACCCGGTTAATCAAACCCGTGGCTCCCGCTGACATTTAGCTTTCCACAACAACACTTGGGGACGACAAAATAATCATCATTTCCCTCGTCTCCTGTGTGTCTCTTCCTGTTGTCAGACCACCCTGGGTGTACCCCCACCCCATCCCCCAACAGTCTCCTCCCTTCTTTTATTTTTTTCCCCAGTCAGGTAATTATCTCCCTATGAATTCAGCGACAACCTGATCTGCGGCAGATAAGATAAAAATAGCTGACGGGGATTTTGATATAATAGCCCAAATTGTCTCTCGGAGAGAAAAAAAAAGGAGCTTCTAATGAATTCCCACCTCGATAATTATCTCCATGTCTTTGTGATGGAGCCGGGATAAGACATTTTGTTTGCTAAGGCTGGCAGCGATCGTGGTGCCCGAAGTGACTTCCGAGGCCCACTTTAGCGCAACCTTGGTTCGCAGTTTCTAATGACTTTGTCTGGCCTGAAAGTGCTGCTCTGCGAGATATCCTTGAATGATAATCGAGTGTCTGGTCCAGCGGTTTATCCACTGTCATCACCGTTGTGCACGGACATCTTTATTTGCAGGATAAAAGCAGCTGTTCAATCCAATTCCCAGCTGTGGGCCCGTTTAGCATTGTAGGGAAATCAGTGATTTGTGAATAAAAAGCTCCATTAATCCTTTGAAACTTTGATAACACCACTCAGATGAACACTTCTCAGTGTATTTTTTTTTTCTTCCAAATTTCCTTTTTTTGGGGGGACACATAAAAAATTCCCAAAAGTGCACTAAGTGGACGGCCATGTTGAATCCAATCACAGCTCAGGACTTTCAGCTCGGTGCTTCGTGGGGTCAGTTTAGCTTTTTTTTTTGCTGACGTCAGACAGAATCGTTCCCACGGGTCATTTCTGGCTTCATTAATTGCTTTCCAAAAGTGAGCTGACCTGAAAACAGCGAAAGCAACACTTAGCAGAGAGCATCCTGGGACATTTGCGTTTAGTCTGGGAAAGGATCAAAAATAAGCTGTTGCTTTATAATCAATTACAAACAAGGATTTGTATCCATACACAGCCCAGAGTGAATTAACACAAAAATCACACGCAGATCTGCGGAGTCCGCCTTTTCTGATCCTCCGGGGACGGACTCCATAAAAGGATGTCGCTAGAGAATTCCATTTGGAGAAAACAAACCTGTAATTATCTACTCGGCCGCACTGACAAGGAGGACGGTGTTCTGATGGCGCGCTGGGCAAAGCAATATTTGCAGCAGAGAAAAATAGCGTGTATTTAGTTGTTTGTCATCAACCTGAATAGGATCATTTACACAGACGCACAACTGTCTTATTTTTAATACAAACCCATCATCAGTGTTGTGGTGGAGACAGAAGTCTGCATCAGTGAAAACAATGACTTGGAGGACAGGGGGTAAAATGCAGTTTCTCATATTATCATTTATATTATTATATGTCCTGTGCATATAAAATTCATGAAAACACCCGTAGACATTAGTTTAGCATTTCTTTGGGAAATAAGAGTTTTGCACTGGCTGCAAAAAAAAGAGAGTTTCATTTTTATCTTTACATGTCATTTAGCGATTCTCTTTGATCATTTAGACCAACATGTGTTCCAAAACCGTACACTGAGCATGATGATGGTGGTGTGTAGTGGACAGATTCTTAACCGCTCATTCAATTTTTATATATTTTTTTGTTTTCGTTCACTCATCAGGGTTTCAGGATGACTGTCTTCGCAACCAGTCTAACACACAAGTCTTTTGACGTGTCCCTTGTATTGTGTGTCTGTAAAATGTGTCCTTGCTCTATGCTTCAAACTAAGAATGTCCTCTTTGTCGGCAGTAGCTCCGCTTTTTTGGAAATACTGCAATAACATCTCAGTCAGGAGAATATGCCCTGGAAATGTATCACACAAATAAAATAAAATATAAACGTAATGTAGACTGATTTGTGCCATATTCAAGATCTTTTTATGCTCCAATCTATAACAAAAACAAATTGGTTTTAACACTTCACACATATGCAAATGTCCTAAAACAAAAAAACACTTTTGTTCCTGTCCACTACACACAATAGATGTTTGCTGAGCGAAAACTGAGCTGCTTTAGTAGCATTTCAAATAAAGTGTCAGATTTTTATGTAATAAGGATAAATCCTTTCAAAAACGTCTGGCAAACGTTAATGATAATCCACTGGCCGGTTGTTCTGATATTTCACACTATTCCCACAAATGTCAGTGTCCTGGTTTTGAAAGTGGAAAGTCATTAGGATTAATCCTCTGAGTGTCACTGTAAAATGCTGTGGCCATCCATCACACTGATTTGAGTTATATTTTTTTGGACATAGCTGTTGGATCAGCTGATGGACAGTGTCGTCCCTCGAGCCACGCAACTAACATGCACACACACACACACACTCAGGAGATCATTCATCAACTGAAGATATTGTTCACACTATTTAGGACACTGTAAATCCAGCAGGTGGACAAAGAAAATACTTGAATGCAAAAAGCCACAAAAACCATTTGTCCCTTTTATTGATATATGGAGTGGGCAGCTAAGCAAGAATTTTCATGTAAATGGAACTTGTTCTACTGTGCAATTGACAATAAATGCTTGAATCTTGAAACTCGAATATAATAATACCACAGATGAAAACAGAGCTACAACACTGGAAAATGATCAATATGATTTTGTCAGATATTTATTTTTAAAGGAAATGGATGCTTACATTGAATAACATTTATTATCTGAAATTCCCAAAATTACAACTGTAAGCATTTAGAGAATGCTGTCCGCTAACCACAGTGAGCACACCTGTGGTTTTAAAACGAATTGCACAAAACATGTTTTTTTTTATTGATATACTGTCAACAAAAGTGTCTTTAGGGAGTTTTAGTTTTGCTGAATGCAAAGTGGTCCCACGTTATGCAAAATTTGGCCAACCAAGTCAGAAAACCCTTCTGCGATTCTATAAAGATGTGAGAGGGTATAAAAATAAAAGTGAGCTGCTGCATTGGTGGGAAGGTGAAAGAGCGGCCATTTAAAATAAACTAGCATTGAAACATTGACGTGTAAATCTCTCTGACTTGGAGCAACAACGAGGATTATTCTGTTTCAGCGACTGATCAGACAGTGTCAAGGACACTGCGTGAAGTCAACCTCTGTGGACCACATCCCAGAAGAAGAATAAAGATGAATCACAAAATGGTACAAATATGCAACTGCGCCGAAGGACACAAAAAATAATAAAACCCTGAAGAATGTTGGCAGCTCATTTTTGGCCTTAAATAAATGTGTGTTTTTTGCCATCCCAATACTTTTTTTTCAGTGCGTTTTTAAACCTTACCTCATTTAAAGCAACTTGATATTAGCATGTTAGCTTAACACTAACATGTTTACATGCTGCTACTTGGGATAAATTGGCCTAATAGCTGTAATAATAATGTGGCAAAAAAAGGAAGTCAAGTGTTTACTTACTCTTTCTTTTATCCAGTTTTCCACACAAACCAAACTATAACGTTTTGCACCACTAGCTTCCTTAAAACAGACATCAGCTATTTGACCTTCCTCACTCACGAGGGGCTTTGTATCTGCAAAGTGGGGAGATGAAGCAGAGATAGCCTGAGGGTGGAAATCTGGTTTCATCTCTCTCTCTCTCTCAGGTGAGAAGCGAAACGGGGATCCAAAGGCCCCGGGACATAGCGAAAGGTGTGATATGTGACGCCACGCCCTGGGGGTCACTTCCTGTACAGCATAAGTACTCCAACATGCCACGTTCAGCTTGTTAACGCTCATGTTCAAAGTGAAGCCAACGAGCATCGCCCACACAGTGTCCGGCGTCGCGTTGTCAACACCAATGCATTCAAGGATTCCTTCGAGATGTAACTGATAAAAAGGGGCAGGATGAAGGCATGAATAATTTATGGCGGCGTGTTTCGTTTTCACGGTCGCCTTGTTTTCCTGGACAATGGCACATTGTGGAACATCCTAATTCTGCCTCTCTGAACAAGATGTTAAACAAAGAGCTGTTGAGAAGTGCGGCTGCCTTTTTGTTCCCTGACGTCCCGCCGCAGTTTGAAGACATGAACTGTGTGACTTTAATGTTCACGTTTATTAATGCCCCGTTAATAAGGACCCTGGCTGTGATTAGAGTTCCTAATCAAATCCTGATTACATTAGTCTAATCAGAATACATAGATTATATCGTTTTAATAAAGTAGTAGCAGCAGCAGCATAAAACAGGTTCATTTCCTCAGAGCTTAAAGTATACAAATGGACATGTTGGTAAAGTTTCTTTTAATAATGTCACCATCATATCTGACATCATGTCTTGATGATGTGTGATGATGTTTGACAGATGAAACATTGCTAAATTAAAGTAAAAATTTAACATTTGCAGCTTTGTTTTCATAGCAGCTGCAGCTTTTTACTTACCCAACTAACCTTAATTGTTTCAACTTTCATAGATAATTGGCGTACTTTCACTATAATATTGAATATTGAATGTGAGAAAGTGTGCTGTTGATCATTTTGCTCATGTAAAGTATCGGAAAAGTTCCTTCATCAGTGTTTAGCAGTCATCCTGTCAGTCATCAAACTATATCTGTGGCTCTGTCCCCAAAATAGTACGAGTAATACATTCAGTCCATCTTGCATTTTAATATTTGAATGGCCACTGCAGCAGTTTTGAAATATACTTCCATAAAGTCTGGGGCATAAAAAGAGACAGATTCCAATAAGAGTTGTTCATATTAATGCAGTAGGTTGAGAACTCTTGATTTTTTTAGCACATGAAATAGGTCAAGTGACAAAAAAATGTTTTTTGATAGACAACATCTGCCTGGTAATTTAATAATTCCTCCTGTTATCGGGTTTCTCAGTCTGGGTACAAAAACAGCTGTTTGCAGCTTGCAGTGCTGCTCAGCTCTCTTTGTCTCCATCCCTTGTTTCCTTGAAAGACCAGAAAGAGCTGAAATACTTTTATTGTCACTATTATTTTTGCTAATAATTGCGGGTTATATGTGAGAAATGGCAGATATTTTGGGGCAACATAGATTTCATATTGTTAACGCTCCTCCAATACAAAGACAAAAGTCTTTCATTTGTTTGGTGCGACCCACAGGTTTGCAGAGCTATCCTTATTAGGACATTGCATTGACCTCCATTTATTATATATATTTCATATTCAAAAGGACATATCTCTAACCCTAAAGTTAGCCAGTTCATGTTTAACTTCAATTCAATTCTTAGCCCCGACCCTACACCAGAGCCTTAGAAATTAGATTTGGACCAGGCTTTGGTCCCCATAAGGTGTATACCAAAAAAAGGTCCTCAATAGGCCACAAATACAAGTCGCCCTCACACACACACACACACCTGCTGCTAATCAGCCTCCACACACCTGAGCTTCATCATCCAGTCACCACCACATAATTCTGCAGTACATAAGGACCAGTCCATTGAGCCAGACTGCTTCAGAGGGAGTAAACCAGAATCTGTGTGTGTGTGTTGTTGAAATATATAAAACCAGACTGAAACATTCATCAACCTCAACCCCCATCTGGTCCAACAATTTATTCAAAACCTATAAATTAAAGCTGCGTCGACTTGAGCAAAGGTGCATTTTCGTCCATAAGGATTAAATCAAATCAATCAGATTATATTATTGCTGCTATGCAAAGTAAATGACACTTTCAGAAATTCCACTTAAATAAGCTCAATATCATTCTTATATATTATATCATATTAATATTTTAGTGTATGTGTGTGTGAGGCTGTAAATGTATGTTGATTTAAAATAGAAATCCAGCGCAGCTTTGGTGAAGTGGTGAAGGGCTGTGGGTAATAGAGGAGCGACTCTGACTGTGACATGACCTTTAGAAATGTGATGATGCAGCAGATTCACAGTAGCTGCAGTTCTCTCCTTGTCCCCAGTCATGTTTCCCCTGGAAGCTTCTTCCTCTTCACAGTTTTTTTGTTTTTTTCTTTGTTTACCTTCTGTCCTCCTTTGAACCGCCTCGCAACATGTGCACATACACACATGAATATCAATGAAATCAGTGCAGGAAGTTTTCTCATTAATCTGCCCACCGACTGAGTCGGATCTAAATCCTTCTAGTGTTTCTCTTTGATGGCACCTGCCCAACATTTATTTCATGGATAAATAATGGCCACTGGAAGCATCTTTAACAATTATAATCTATAGGGGGAAATAAGATTTATATGAAATTGCTATGCAATGTGATTTCTTCTTTGGTGCAATGGAGTGTAAAACGCAGATATATTACAACAATATGTTCTGTTCATTCTCCTGTATCCTTGCAATGGATGTGGACCCTGGCTACGTGGCCATTAAAATATGCCATGATTAATCGCTCTTAATCATAGAAATACATTTAATTACAATAATACAATGCCGGCCTGGTTGAGAATTCTCAGCTTCCCCTAGCTAGTTCATTTAGCATAGCCATAACTTAATGAGAGATGAATGCTAATATTGAATTCATCCCATTTAGGGTTCATTACCCTAATAAATCTCATATATTGTTAAATGGCTTGAAACTGTTGGGTCGTGTTTCCACAGCAACCCGTTTAATTATTAACCGCCGGAATTATAAAGATGACGGGTGATGAATATCAGAGCTGGTGAAATGACACATTCTGGATTCAGAAAGAGAAACTTTCAAATGGCGAGGGGGCCGATTTGAGTTTCATACATCAAACATTTTGGGGCTTCGTGACCTTTTTGGCCAAATCCGATCAAGGCTGTGATGGACAGGCGCGCTGATATTTCCACTTTGTTCAAATATTAAACTTGAGCGATGACGCTGTGATAAGAAACAGAGGCTCACCATGGAGATCAGGAAATGTAACGGTGGTATTTTCATCGGCTCTCGCGAAAATGTCTTTAAATGGAACATATAGGAAGTTCCGTGATAAATAAACTTGTGGGATCACGTATTAACATGAAGCCCTTTGTGATTTGAAAATGTAAAACGGGATTTAATTATCCTTAGGTCAGCAAACAAACGCCTGTAAAAGCTGCTGCATCAGGGATTCAAATATTATCGGGGGCGTCCTGTTGTCCCTGTGAAAAGGAAACTTTGCTCTAACGGAGGCGATAAATAACTTTGCGCTCTCATTGACAGCTTGTTACTCAGTCTTTATTAGCAAAAGGGGGCTGATAAATCACTGCTCTGGAAATGATTAGCTCATCGTATGAGCGATGGTGTTTGTCAGCAAACAAGAAAAGTGGAAGCGTGGCAGAGATCTGATAGGGATTGTGACCTGTTATCTCATTATGAACTTATCTCCATTTTAGTTTGTGATATGCATCAAACAGTCAAGCTCCAAAACCTCCAGATTTTTTTATTTTATTTTATTTGGTAAAAATCAATTTATTTTGAACTAGGTGCACCACATGGGGAAAATAACCTGTGCTCCATTTTGCCTCGCTCTCCCGATTTAATTCTTTTTTTAGGGAGCTTGAAAGCAGTTCTCCCGTAATTTTCCGACCTTTTCCCAAAGCTTCTCTCCTCTGGGGGTCTCCCCTGGGGTTCTGGACCGAGGGAATCATCAAAGCCCCGACATGGAGGCACCATCGTGCCACCTCGGCCGTGATGGCTGTGGAAATGTCTGCCAGTTTCGCACCGCGGGTAGTAATGGCAGCTCCATTTCGCCTCCCAAATGACCCGCCTTTTACTGAGGCTTATTTCCTGTATGTCATTCTTCTGGTTAGCTGTGAGCTGACAGTAATGCGGCTAACTAACAGCACCCCATGAGGACAGCGAGCCTGGGAGTACGGTTAGGACCGGACAGTAACTACTGTCTGAAGAGAAGCTCATATATCATCTGGTTTTTATTCTCTGCCAGTGTGTGACCTTGGTGACCCTTTTTATATATATATATCTTCCTTGTCATGGCGTTCTTTGCTTCTTTGTCCCAGATGCACAGACACCAAAAGTAAAGGTCTAAGGATTTATCTGGAATAATTGTGCTTTATAACAATAACGCACGCTTCACCAACAGCAATGTACAAATATTTAGCTTCCACTCGGTGAGTGTATGACATTTAATGGCTTTATTATAGAGCCTCAATCTTTTCTTATATGATTTAAGCGATTTTAAAGCTATTTCCTCATTTGGAAAATAGTAAAACCTCCGTAAAAATCTGAAAGATAATAAACCCAAATAACAGTAAACGTTTTTTAAGACATAGCAAAACAGAAAAAGCTGTTTTTTTGTCAATAAATGTTTTCACAGCCTCAGAATGATCGCTCGTTGGCTGCTGACGAACGTGATAGCGATTAAATTTAAACGTGGCTTGAGATCAGACAAATTTTTGTGTGTCTGTCCGTCTGGTCTCATCAAAGCTTTCACACGTTGCCGAGTCAGCTGGAGACGATTCCTCTGAAGAGCTGAGTCAAAACGCTCACCATCAAAAATGGAAACACATTAATGAGTGTCAGTAAATCAAAGTCTCCTGCCTTTGAGGGCCTGAGGTCTGCACTCTTAAGATTTTATTATTTTTTCGCATAAAGTGATAAATTAGGAGACGCGATTCTGCATCACAAAAAATCATTATCAAAGCTCATTGACAGTTCAGGGGAAAAGTGTCACCGCTCCATGGTCTGTGACTTGATGAAAATGAATCTGCAAGTGTAGCCCGTAGTACCAGATAAATCTGGGGTCGTGTGAAATAACCGGCGCTAAAAACTCTGCAAAATATATCCTCCTCCATTTTTTTCTCATAATCGGTGATGGATAAAATGACTGTTGTAATCGCAGACCCTTGCCTACTCTGATTTAGTTCCAGTCATGTCCAGAAAATAAATGCAGTTATTATTATAATTTAATGCATCACTAACCATTACAATTGGAATGTGTAAGGATTTTTGATGGGATTATCGATAGCTCTACTTCTCCCGACAAACAGATTTCAGATTACTGAGGTGAGAAGAAAATCACTGCAAGATTGTTCTTGTTAGAGTTACTAAACTACCAATCAGTTGCTAGAAAACTTATTATTCATTCATGGGGGAAAAAATATATATTTTATTTATTTTTAAAACTCATCGTTGTTATCAATTATTTTTTGCCATGCCCTTGATTGATGATATTTAATTTCGAGCTCCACGGGGCCTTTTAGCCTCACGCCACTTCCAGCTGCAGCGAGCAGCTGCCCAGTTAGAAAAGCTGGAAATGAGCCTGTAATGGTGGAATATTTTCATTAAAGTGCGGGAAAAAAAAAAAAAAAAAACTTGCTGAAGTTGCAGAAGAAAAATAAATACTGGGCTTTCATTTGGCCATAAACCTCCGCTGAACAAATGCTAATTTAGCTCTTCGTCTCCTGTGCAGGCAAACGTAGCTGCATCAGCCTTAAGGAAACTTTATAAGTTGATCGTTAATCACGTGTTTTTCTGGCCCCGATCGGCCTAAAAATCAATTAGCACCGTTTTAAGTTCCCATATGATCAAAATCACAAACAATATCAAGTAAATGCTTGGTGGAGCAGATTAGCATCCAGACCTTCTGTGACAAATAACCCCGAGTCCCGGGGCCATTACTGCAGATTAGGGGAGTGCTCAACAAAGTGGATGTGCCGCACACTTCCAGCCCTTTTATTTAACTTTCTTTTTTTTTCACTTTTTTTTTTTTGGTGATCCATATTCATTAGACATAGCCCGTAGAGTTTAGTGTGGAGATCACGCTGGGCGTCGCCACTGAAACTTGGATTACTGCGCTGATGTGCAGGTCTTCCTCCCATATGCTCCCGCTAATGAGGTCAGACCCGGTCTCGCACTTCCTCAAGTGGTCCAGCTGCCTTATTATAAGAGACCATGTTTGCGTATGCTAATGAACCCGCCTCTAATAATCTCATTTAAAAACCTGCCAATGTTTTCGCCCCCCCCCCCTCAGATTGGTTGATTCTGCTCCTGTAGCCGTCTCTTTCTATATGAACGATGCATTTTTAAATATGACATAGGATCTGTAATCCACTATAGCGTCAGGGATGAAAAAAGAAAAGGAGATTGTCAGAGTGGAGCTAAAGTGGATTTTTTTCATTTTTTGGTGATAAAGATGCTGATTTCAAGAGATATTATGAGAGTTTAAGGGTCTGAAAATGACAAAACGGCAAAGCGCAGCATTGTGGGGGGTTCTCATTATCTGGATAAAATCCTCCTGGAGAACAAAGCTGATTCCGCCTCCACGCGGTCAGCTGAAACCGAGTATATTGTCATGGACGGGACATGAAAGCCAATCGACAGAATCCACTGGTCAACTCATTTTGAAAAAAAATCCATATTCCGTCTTAAGAGCATAGAGCCTCTCCGGCCTGCTAATCCCATCGAGTGGGTCAACAACTCTCATGATTAACTGGAAGCTGAACCATCATTTTCAGCTGCTTTCAACAACCGTCAGTAAAATGTAATGAAAAAGAAAAAAAAAAAAAAGTAAAACACTAAAAAAATGATCATAAATGAGCAGCCGGTCGAACTTTACATTTTAAAATGATCTATTTGACCAATCCAACAGATCTATATGTCAAAGCAGACATTTATCTTGGTTCCTCAATGTAATTTGGACAGTTTCACTTAATTGCAGGATGTCCCCGAGACACGGATGTCATTTTCGACACGTCTCATTTGCACAAATTGCACTGATTGATTTCTAATTTCTATTAATAACTCATCAAACACGCGCGCGAGTCACTTTACCCCTTAGACATTTACGGCAAATGTTGTGTGCAGTAATTGTGAAATGAACATTATTGCGTTGACCTTCACGTGGCACCAGCCGCCTGTGATGAAATGAAAAGAGGGAGCGACCTGGAGTTCACCTCCTGAACCAGCATCTTACTCGGAGAGAACGTTTCCTCCGCAGAGCCGGATCCTTCAGAACAACATTCACTTTACCCCTTAGACATTTACGGCAAATGTTGTGTGCAGTAATTGTGAAATGAACATTATTGCGTTGACCTTCACGTGGCACCAGCCGCCTGTGATGAAATGAAAAGAGGGAGCGACCTGGAGTTCACCTCCTGAACCAGCATCTCACTCGGAGAGAACGTTTCCTCCGCAGAGCCGGATCCTTCAGAACAACATCTCACGTGGGCCCCCCCCCGCCCCCCTTCCCCCCCAGCACGTTGGTTTATTCTTTCTTTGTTTCCAGGCCAAGAAAACATGTAACTACATTTGCTTCGACAACAACCTTATTGACTTTTTTTTTTCCCCTTCCAAGTTGTACACGATAAAGTGATTTAAAAGTTATACCGTAAGCATGTTTCACCCCCTGCTGCAATCGGTGGAAATACAGTAGAAGCTGTTGAAACGGAAAAATGTTGAATCGGCGAAATATAAATAAAATAAAATAAATAAAAACGCGCCATTATGAGTACTTTTTCAGATTTTAACTGATTATTTACCTGTGCAATTGGGAGACAAAACACCTTTTCTATAAGATGCTATTATGAAGCCAGTCATCCAGGAGGTGCGTGTGTGTGGTCCGAGCTCAAGCGGCCTCCTGGCTGTCAGCTTCATTAGTGATGGCATTATAAAAAAAAAGTGCATCTTCTACAAAGGGTTTTTTGGTTTTTTTTTTGGAAAACCCACCTCTGGAGGCGTAATGCCGACCGCAGCAGTTGCGCGTTGTGCACACAACACCAGGCTGAAAGGTTCCTGAATTATACATGATTTAATTAAATAGATTCAGGACGTGATTCACAGAGCACAAAGGAAATGGAAAAACTCTAAACATGACACGGCCTGCTACGCATTTGTTTTATTTTTTTTCCTGGCTGTAAGATTAGCATTGTGTCGCTGCCTTTTATTGTGGAGCCCTGTTTAAAAAAATGATAATAATGGCGACAATTTCGTTCGTCATTAAATAATGAGTGGTGAATGTGCTGAATGCAAACCTTTTAAGTGGAGATAAGCTTGGCCCCTGGAAAGCGAGAATATGGAGACATACATTTATTTATTTTTTTATACATGGCGTACAAAGGGAGCTTGTTCCCTTTAAAGAAATGTGCATCACAAAGAGAACTCACCATTGTTGCATGTCAATGCATGAACAATAATTGGGTGGTCTACATTTGTTATTCTCCAACATTCTTCCTCCACCTGTTTTTTTTTTTTTTCCAATGTTTTTTTTTCCCTCAAGTGATTTCCCCACTGATTGGCTGCTTGCTCGAGGTCTGACCTCTGGCTCGTCTGAGTCGATGAATCGCAGACCCCCGGGGGTGGGGATTCTGGGTGACCCTCCTTTCATCCGGTCGGTGTCTCAAACCGCGCGGCTGCAGGATAACGCCATTCCGCCATTGCTATGCAGACGCTGACGCCCGCTTTCAAAAATTGCCAGGCAGGATTGCCAGCGATGTCCTCCTCGAGTCAGCGGCATTTGTCAAACTCAGATTGAATCAGCGGCTGTGGTGCTCACACAGGCCATTATGGAAAATAGGGCTGCGGCGCGGCATCTCGCGCCGCAGCCAGTCTATACTGCCCCTGTGTCCTATTTTCCTCATAAGCCTGAAAGGTTATGTGACTCTTCAAATGAATGGCAAATCCGTTTGGCTCTATGGCGACGAGCGGAGTGGCACCGCCTTCGTGAGAGGGAAACGGTGACGTTTTGTGGGCCGCATATTCCCGGCTTCTCCGCATATTGTAAAAACAAACCCAGCAGTGGAGAAACTTAATCCCTGGAACCGAGACTCCGGCTGGCGCTGTCACTGTAGTCAATGCTTTCTGCCTTCATCCAAAAATAATGAGAGGTCCCTGCGAGAAGCACATTTGGAACTCTTTCAACATCCTTCCTTTTTTCTTTGGGGTTCCAATCACTGCCACTGTCTAAATTTGGATCCCTCCATTTCGCCGAGATATGCTAATATGGCCCCCGGTGGTCCGACGGTGACTCCGGCCCATTAGTGGCAATTTGAGTGTTGGTGTGACGAGCGATTTAAAAAAATAAATAAATAAAAAAAAAAAAGAAACTTGGATCCAGCCGGTGAAAACGGTTATTTTCCCATTAACCATTGCGGCACTTTATCAACCCCGGTGCGCTGGCCGCGCTCCCGCGCCGCACCATAAAACATCTGCAGGAGGAAACAATGCAATGCGACGCAATTAGAGAGGCCATCTGGAACAATAACGCAGGAGAATGGATATGATTAACACTAACACAAACAGATGGCAAAGTGTTAGATTGCTGTTCGACAAGCGCACAATACGCGGGGAAACTGAGGTCCAATTATCACTGGCTGAGGAGGAGGCGGAGCTACCGGGCCCACCGAGGCTCATTTCTCACGAGAGGCTCCCAGGTCGAAATGGAGGTTTCATCAAACGATTGGATTATTTAAACAATAATGGCTCCTGGAAGTTTCGGGGGCTGCAGACTTAAGGTTTTGTTGCCTCCCGTCAAATAACCGCCCGATCAAAAAAAAAAAAAGCATTCATGATGTTTGATGTTTCTTCCAGTTCGCCGAGTTTTGTGTGGGGGTGGGGGGGGTAAAAAAAAAAAAAAAGACTTGGAGAAACAAAGTTATGCCTTAGCTTTTTTTTTTTTTTTTTTTTTTTCCTGACCAACCATCCAACACAAAGAGTTTGGGAGCCTGGGGGTCTCTCCTCTTCATCAGGGAACATGTCGCCTCCCTGAAAACCTAATCGGGGTCTGGTGACACGTAATTGCTTTCACCCAACACCAGCTTCCTCCAACTAATCTCACTGCAGCATCTGTTAACTGTGCAGCACTTTGTATAAACGCTGTGTAACAAAAACAAGAAGCACGCCTCCTCCTCCTCCTCCTCCTCCTCCTCCTCCTCCCACCCCGAGCTCCATCCAGAGGCCCCACAAATCTGCCAACCATTGAAAACTGCTGCAGGAAAACACATCCAGGAAAGTATATTCGTTTTTTGTGTGGGATTATGGAAAAATTCATTTGGCATGAACTCCTCCAGGCAACAAGAGTCTTCGCAATGTATAGACACTGGAGCCATGTGAGGAAAAAAATGAACCGTTTATTGCCAAAAAGTCACAATCCAACACGTGAGGTGGATCCCAAAGAAAAAGTGACGAGCAACAAAATAGGTGCGTGTGTGATTTGTGTTGTTTTTTTGTATAAACGTAACACATGACAGCAGACTGGATTTTCAAATATGCTCATTTGAACATTTGAACAATAATAATAATAATAATAATAATAATAATAATAATAATAATAATAATAATAAATGATATGTAAGAATAATAATAATAATAAATAATAGATTATATTTAATAATAATATTCACATTCTTAAATCAAAAAAAGTGGCCTACGCACTTTTTGTGTTTTTTTCCTCCAACACGAGATGCTGAAACCTGCAGGTCCATGATTTGTGAATGTAACACGATAATACGTCTTTATTGTAACCGGGTTTTTTTTGTACGGCAGCAGAATGAGGCAGACATTAACCTCCAGCTCACGCTGCTGTTATCTGTACATATAAGTCAGCCAGGACAAGAATTAGAGCCGCTGATAGCTACAATATCGCTGACGCACACAGTGTGTAGATGAGCCTGACATTTAAAGCAGACACGCACTTCATAGAAGCTGACAGCGCTGGTAAATAACCACATTCTTTTATTTCTGCTGAGATGCATCATACAGTGCACAGGGGGGGTGCCGCCTTTAATATTTTATATTCGTGAAACTGAGAAACTTTCCATTATGTTAACACAAAGGAAATATATTTTTTTTTTTTGAGTTGTCATTGTCAGTGTGTGATTATAATATAAATCATTAAGAAAAAGGGAAAAGGTAACAAGCAACACGCCAGTGACAATCAAAATGAGAAAAAGGCAAGGAAATGCAAATAATATTGTTCAATCACATAGATGGAGTTGTTTGTAAAAAATGTTCAATTTATGCATGGATTTCAACAAACAATGTCATGAAATAAAAAACAAAAGCACAACGTTTTTTCTTTCCTACTCTGATCCACACACGGAGCTGCTTAATTATTCAGTAACAGAAACGAGGAGCGTTCTGTTTCATCCTGCTTTAATGTTATTTTTTTTATTTTTTTATTTTTTTTGATGGCGTTTGTTGCGTAGCCAAAAATATGTAAAAAAAAAAATCAATCTCACCCGTGTGCGTACCTGCATTCTCACGGAAAGTATCACAACCCTCCGACATCCATTATTAATGGCCCCCAACGTCTGACAGCCGAGGTATCCGTGTTGCACGCCATCCAGACATAAAAATGGAACATGCATCGGTGAGCAGGGGCTTTGCAAACAACATTTCCTCCGAGGTGGAAAAGCTTTGTCTGACACACACATCTATGAGTTTGGTGGGGGAAAAAAAAAATGACCAGAATGACTTTGTGTGAATCTGATCTGACTGAGATGAATGTGAAATTTATGGTGTGGGATCGATGATGGCGGGTTCAAGTTGCGGGGCACGTTGTGCACCTGCGCATCGCCGTCACCGGTCCACCTCGCGTGACCCAGCAGCCTTTGCCGTAATTTGCCTAAGACTGTTGCATCATGGTCGGTCTGAGTTTATGTTTTATTGAATCCTGCAGCAGGATGGTTTTACGCTGTCAGCTTCACTCAAGTGCTCAGCATGAATATGGAGGAACTTTTTTTTTTTTTTTGTCTTAGTGCAGTGAGCTGTTGGAGATCTGCTGAAATCTGCTGAAACCCTAATTTAATTGAAATAAACTTCACTTCATTAAATTCAGTCATTAAGTCCATATGGAAATCCAAGAGCAATGACGTCACTTACAAAATATATTTTAAATAGTGCACTTGTGTCCTTCAAAAATAAAAAATAAAATGTTTACGTTTCTTGAAGTATTTAGTAAATATATTTTTGAAGTGAAGAACTCTACACAATGCTCAGTTGTTAATTGGAATCCAAAATGCCAGAGGTGTATATAAACGGCTGTTGTAAAGAAGATAATCTCCTAGATGCCTAGAGCCTCTTTATTTAGTCAATCTAACATGGATTTTATTTATTTTTTGGCATTGACATTAAATCTTGGACCCGGGTTTAATATTAATCTTGAATTACAATGTTGGAGTACCAAAACAAAGAAGAGCGACAGTAAAATGAATTAGGATTCTTGCCGTCGTATCGCACTATTGATTTTTTTGGGGGGACTTTGTTAAATTGAGGACACTGAACCCCAGAGATTCAACATTTGGAAGTAGTTTGGCTCCGAGTCGCACAGCACCATGTTCAGAGAGTCCTAAAAGAAATACCACATTAAACGTCATTAATATTCATGATAATCCGTAACGCTCTCTGCCATATGACAAAGTCCTACGACATCAAGCAGAAAAAATAAATGTTGCGACACTAAAGATGAAAGCAATCTTTATTTTTCTGTCCTTTCGTGTCATTGCGTTTACGTTAATGTTAAAAAAAAAAAACCTGCAGGAACGGGAGTATCTGCTCCTGAAATGCTTTGTTCACATCTTTGTTTTATTATATTTAAAGCTTCACCAAGTAGCATGTTACAGGCAAAATAATAAAGCAAAAGTATGCCATGAGATTTTGAAGTTGATGTTATGGCTTTTAGACTACATTTTTACCTCTGACTTCATTATACAGACATATACTTCAATTTTGACAAAAGTGACCCGGGGGGGGGGCTTCTTTGTCGTCTTTATGTGGTCAATCATTCAGCCTTAAAGGGGACGGACTCCCTTGAGCGGCGTTGCATCATCTGCAAAAACAAAAAAAATCATTCCACGTCACACGGTGCTGATCTGCGTAACACGCTGGAGGAGGGAAAGACTGGATCTGACTGTGTGTGTGTGTGTGTGTGTGTGTGTGTGTGTGTGTGTGTGTGTGTGTGTGTGTGTGTGTGTGTGTGTGTGTGTGTGTGTGTGTGTGTG
>JAFBJU010000572.1:7560-38469 GCA_016785305.1 Colistium nudipinnis | reverse complement strand
GTGTGCGTGTGTGTGTGTGTGTGTGTGTGTGTGTGTGTGTGTCTGTGTGTGTGTGTGTGTGTGTGAGCGAGAGAGAGAGAAATGAATTTCAAAGTGCCCAAACAATTACTGCCGTAGTCTTACACTCTGGTGTTAAGTTTAGTGTACAGACCAATATTTGTTGGTAGGATCGCTGTGTGTGTGTGTTTGTGGAGCAACGTTCACAATTAAGTATTTGTGTCAACATTTTGTTGAATAAATGTTTCTATTATTTCTTCTTTTCTGTCGTGACACACAGAGAGCAGCAGGTTAGACCTCCTGCGTTGTCGTTATACGAGTTCATATACTAGATCGTCAGCTTTTAATCCATTGAAGTATTTATTTATTTATTTTTTAGCCATGCGATAACGTGGTGCAGTATCATGCACGAAACTGTATTATAAGAGAAGAAACATGTGTTTTGTGTCATGAGGATCACATGTAAGCCCGAGCCCGTGGTGCGCGCATGCGTGTGCAGGAGCATGCGTCACACTTCAGGGTGGTTTGGTGTCGGAACAGGAACAGTTGGCTGACAACGTCAAAAAATGAAAGAAACGCAGATTACGTGAGCTCGCTGGCTGGTAGAGAGCAATGTGCCACGATTGGAACATTTCAGGCGTTACGTGTTGCGCTGAGCCACTCGGTTCACATCTCCGTTAGGTTCAGACGGATTACACAGGGCCCTTCAGCCCATAAATAACAAAATTGCATCCCAGCCGCTCGGCTCGGAGGAGTGTTATCGTAAGCGTCGCATTAGCGTGCCGATATTTGCTGTGGTTTCACAGAGCCGCAGATGCATGTAAACATTTGAACCCAAGCAGGGTGTCAGCTGGGTGGTGGCCAGCCACCCGCCGGGTGACCCCCTCGGGGCGAGTCGATTGGCCGACGGCGACAACTGATGTGTAACGTTTGTGTCGGACTGGTAGTTTCGTGCCGTGCAGCCGCGCTTATGTGCGGTGACAGAGTGGAAGCCATAAAAGAGTTGGTGAATGACTGCAAGGAGGCGGAGTGTGATTTATTTTTTTTCCTCTCAAGGCAGATTACTATGCAGCAAATTTGAATTATGATGTTCAAATTGCGGCGGAATATTGAGCAGTTTATGAATTCCACGAATGAGGTTAGAATGAGCCATACACTATTACCGGGAGAAGGATGAACACCTTAACAACCGCTAAATTCTCTGTGACTTTCCTGATAATATTCCACAATAGATCAAAACCATTCTCGGTATCTGCGGCTGGCAGAAAAAGAATTTTATATTTTTACTTCACTTCGTTACGCTGTCTCTAAATTACTTTTCCTTTTTTTTTTTCTTCCCTTCACCCCAGTGTTTGTCATTCATGCCGTATTCACTCCGTCTCCAGAATCTGTTTTCTTCATTTGAATGTCAGGAACACCATTAAAGGGCATCTTTCAATCGCACAGTGTTGTCTGTGTACTTGACGGAGCTTGTTGACGACCCCCTCCGGGTTCTAAATTGCTCAGCCTCTCCAAAGGGGGGCCAGACATGACCCGGCTATGTGGCCCCACAACTCTTTCAGGGAGGAGAGGTTTGGCGGGAAAAGCCAAGTTGGCAGATATTCTCCAGTCTTCAAAAATGAGCTCTACAGAAGGCCGGGGGCCGAAGATCCAAAGATCCTCTGTGGTAGTCGGACAGAGGAGAGAAAAGAGTGGAAGTGTGATCAAGAACGTTAGTCACACTGGACTGTGCCAGTGAAGTGAAAACCTGCACTGTCATAATAAGCGAAGCGGGACGGCTCAGAATAGCTCCTGGCTTTTCCTTTTTTTTTTCCGGGAGGTCGGCCTGTTAAGGTTAGACTTTGTTCACTGACTTTTGCCTTTTTCTGAGAGAGGACACCTCCAGCTGAGATTCACAACGTGGGGAGAGACTCATCCTGGAGCTGAAAGTGTCACAGCGACATCCACTGTCAACGGGAACGGAGTCGCTGTGTGTTGTACAATTTTGCTGAGTGACAATGGTGTCGCCGGTGTTGCGATACGACAGCGAGAGGAGTTCCACCTGGTGCTGTGTTGGGAACTTATATAAAAGTGATCAACATCCTCCAGAAAAGGATATTGCTTCTGGCATTAATTCTTAAATGGATGATTTAGATGCGACCCCAGAATGAATCTGGTATTTCTGTCCAGAGTGAGTTCGATTATTGCAGATGCTGTGGTGGATAATCTGGATAATCTGCACCAAAGGAAGCGATTTTTTTTCTGTAAGAAATATTGTGTGATGCAAGTTTTTTTTACCAAACCCCTCCAGTCACAACAGGACTGTCCCTCGGCTCGTTGTAATCGGTTGAGAAATTTACGAGTTGGTCAATAAAAAACCTTTGAGCTGTAAAATGGCCGCAGACTCATTTTCCATATGAGCTTGGACATTTTTCAGGTGTGGTCAAAACTTGTTTTCACATCCCCCAAGTTGTCAAAAAAAATAAAAATATATTGTCACTCAATGAGTAATTTTTTTTTTTCTTTTTTACAATATGCCCATGACTGCATTAGCAGGATAAGGAGGTTTGACAAAATGATCAATAGACAATATTTATCATGTGTTATTTTACAATAAGTGAGTAAATGTTGTTTATATTATTTTTTTCTCTGTGTCCTGCAGTTAAAACTCGTCTGTAATTAGCTTTATGAACTCATCATGTCAGAAAGCGTCTTTGTCCCTTATTTTTGTCTTTTCTCAGATAAAAAAAAATAGAATGTTTTCATTTCCTTTCAGCACTTTAAGTTAAATAAACCTTATTTTCTTTGTTTAGTCTTGTTTAATGTATTATGTATTCCTGTGTCTTCTAAACATCATTAGGTCCTTTCAATTCATTCATTCATTTCTGTGTGTTAATAAACACACTCCTCTAACACTACTTATATGTGCCAACTAAAAACTTTAAAGCTCTGCCAAATGTAAATTTCTTCTCCAGGAACTTTCCAGGTGCTGCATCGTCTCTGCAGGTACCTGGCAGCCTCCCTCACCGCAGCCTCCCTGCACGCCGGGACAGTCCTGTCTATAGCTAAAAAAAAAAAGAAAAAAAGAGAGCATTAAAAAAAAGGAATTCAATGTGATAGTGAGGATCTCTCGTATGTATTGGGGTTTATTTCTCCTCATCGAATGTCGCTCCCTGTGCAGGACTAAAGCCCCACAGGGAGACATTATGAGAAACTATAAGGGTCTGTAGATCATAATTAACGCAAGGAAAGGTGCCAGGTGGAAACTGGGGCCGAAATGTAAGAAAACACATTAAAAAGAAATATATATATATGTTTTTTGTTTTTTAAAGGTTGGTTACTGTTTTGGTTTGGAGGTCTGAGTGGGGCCAAAAAAATGTGGAATCCAATTATCATGAAGAAGTATATAATAAAATGAAATCATTGTCATCTTCAAAGAGATGCCAGGTCGGTCAAGTGTTAGTGTTCACGTCAGGCGACGAGTCCCGCCTGATTTTCCTTCCTGCTGGCTGCTAATACAGAGGCTGATGAAGGTCGTAAATAAACAATTCCCCCTCC
The DNA here is from genome assembly GCA_016785305.1 of Colistium nudipinnis. NCBI lineage: Eukaryota > Metazoa > Chordata > Actinopteri > Pleuronectiformes > Rhombosoleidae > Colistium > Colistium nudipinnis. The sequence goes on along the minus strand of JAFBJU010000572.1, from coordinate 34,935 downwards.
AGGGTTGAATAAAAGCCATGGGCAGCGTGTGGGTGGTTTTTTATTATTATATATATATTATTTTAGCAGCTTTTAGGTGAAGTAGCTGACACAGTTAGAAATAACCGTCTGTCCACGCGGATGCTGACGGGCCGTGAACCCAAAACACCTCCTGAGGCTCCTCCTCCTTCTCCGACAGGTGGGGCCCCTTTTTATCAGCATGACCAGTGATTGTGGTGAAACTTAGTGATATTTTGACAGCTGTGTAAAAAAAGAACACCATTCCCAAAGGATCCTGGGTAAAATCTGATCTCTCTTTTTTTTTTTTTTTTTTTTTTCTTGAAAGTCGAATGTAAGGAAAATGTAGTCACCAGACGGCACACGATTTGACATTTTCCTTATTTTCATCCGTGATATTTAATTTGTTTAATTGGCGATGCTTTAAACCTTTTGGTGGGAAATGAAAGTATTACAGTGATAACAAAACAAAAAAAAAAGATGATTTTCAGAGATTTCCTCATCCAGGCCTCGTTCGGCAGATCTATCATCACTAAACGTCTTTAATCAAAGACTCAGTGTTCTCTCAGCTTCTGTCTGTCTCCGTCATGTTTTACTTTATTCCCGTATAAAATCCCACAGTTATGTTGTAACCACTTCTCTAGCAGCAGACAGGATTTGAACAAAGGCAGAAATATGTCCCAATTAAAAAAGGTTAAAATCCTTCCATTTTTAGCCTGTAAAACATTTTGCTTTGAAGTGTTCTGATATAAATATATATACATATATGTATATATATATACATATATATACATATATATATGTATATATATATAAAAACACATAAAAAAAAACATTTTTTTTGTGTTTTTTTTTTCTACGTGTTCTACACAAAGTGACTGCAGTCACAGCTGGAGGGTTTATGGATCTTTCCATCTGTCAGGGAAGAGGAGGAGGAGGAGGCTGGGAGACAATATCAGAGAGCTGGAGGGAAGATGGACGCCTCTCTGGAGACACCAGCTGCTCTGATGTATATTCACGAGTACAGGAAAAAAAGGTGACAAATCTATTGAAGACATGTCAAGTGGCATTCAATCAAGGAGCGGCGCGGGGGCACGCTGCCAGCCCCAGGACGCTCCCAAAGCCCCCGGAGCCGTGCCCTTCTGGATTTGAGTTTGCTGCGTCATGGAGTTGTGATCTATACCGAGCAATTTTTAATTACTGCGTTGTTTTAACGGCCAAAGCAATATCCTGTTATAAAAATATATCTTTTTATTTACTTGAGGTGCATGCTGACTGTTTTGTTTTGGGTCGGCTGTGGTGGTGCGCAGGGACGGGGTTATTATTATTATTATTATTATTATTATTATTATTATTATTATTATTATTATTATTATTATTATTATTATTATTATTATTATTATTATATTGGTTTATAAAACTTAATCTATGCCTTGTGTTTCTGGTGTTGCACCAAAGGAAGAGCGTGGAACATTCAGGTAAAAAGAAATGGAAAATCCAATAAAATCTGCACAAATGTTACTTTAGAAAAAAAATAAAAAATAATTTGTGTGATAATATTTTCAAACCAACCCTGGAGGTGATTTCATCACATGACATTTGACGCATTATATTTCATTCATCTCAGTTTAACAATAACTGTTGTTGTTGTTGAGCCGCCATGAAACCCGACACCCACCAGCTCCTTGGCTGAGGTTTCTCCCCGGATGGCTCTCTGAACAAGAGACCAAACAAATATCCACGAAGGTATCGGGCTAAACATGTGACTACAACGGTGGAGAAAAAAAAAAGTTCCATGCAAAAAAGAACACTTTGTAATGTTAATTACTGTGAAACAAATTCAGAGAGAAATAAACGTGACAAATATTTGTTATTTCAGATGCACCGAAATAAAATCAAGCATGTATGTCACCAAAGGCAAAATGATCGAGGGGAAATCTGAGCCAAAGTTGAACACCTGGTTGAAATCACTAAAAGCACAAAAAAAAAAACTCCCATGCACAAAATAAGAGCAGGTAGGATGCTGCTCGCATCCAATTGGAGCCCGTGGAAGCAGCAACATTTCAGCAGAGGCTCTGGTTGAAATGAGGCCGAATCATCTTTTATTTTGAAGGAGACATAAACCAGATCTAGAATTCTCACGGGCTATAATTCTAACTGACAGCTGTATTCTCCAACAGCCACATAAGCGTATAATGAGCGCACGCTCACCCCGGCGCAATTCTTTATAGATTGCAATCCATTTTTGAGGTGGTGGAGTCAAAACAATTCATCATTTATTTTTCTGGAAGGGGAGAAAAAAAAAAAAAAAGGGTGAGAGAGAGAGAGAGACTGTGTTTATCACCAAAAAACAGGTTGTTGAAGAAAGTCAGGGACTGCTGAAGGAATGACTTCTTCTTCAGATTCTCCCTTTGTAAAGTGGTACGGATGGTTTCCGTGCATTCAGGTCAACTTGATTCATGATAAATTTATGATTGAAAGTCAACACTGGCAGGAAAAAAAAAAACTAGACTTGACAAATTCGAAGCGTTTCTTCGTGTTTGGGCTCTGCAGCGTTTTCCTCTCATTTGTTTGTCTATAAATGTGTATTAATTAATTCTCACTGAGGAGACACACACACACACACACAGTGTCCGTCATCCGTCCTCCTACGTCTCTGCATGTACTGCGTGACAATACAAATACTGCGAAAGATTACAAGTACGACAGTGCAAGTATCAGCTGAAAAAAAAAAACATGCAATATTGATGACCATGTGGTGATTTGTTTCCCTCTCTCTCCTCGGGGTATTGCATAACGCCATGTTCATAAATTATAAATCAATTTTAATCATATTCACAGGAAGTGATTCTCACGAACGCTGCAATTGGAATTTTCATTCGCAAGAGTGACGATGCAGAGTTTGGAATTTCCACCACGATCTGAATCCTCCACCTGTTCCGCTTCCGAATACTTTAACACATTATAAACAATAATAAAAAATATTTATATTTATATAAAATATCCTCTATAGTTTCCTCTGCAGTCCTGTTGGCAGATTGTCATTTTTTTTATAGAAACCACACCACTCAGTTTAATTATCGCACGTGCAAAAGAGAACGTTTTTTATCGTCCGTATATTCCCGCGACCATGAGCTGGCATGAAAAAAATAAATAAAATGCTCTGGACTTTTTATATAAAGAACACATAAAGTCATATAAAGTCACATAATAACTCATGGAATGTTTTGCATATTTCAGGCCCCATGATATATATATATATATATATGTATATATATATATATATGGGTTTATGAGTTTCCGACTGTGGATTTATATATTTTTTTATTGATGCCTCTGCTCTCCGACTGAAGCCGGAGGGGGAGGCGGAGGAGTGACATTTTCACTTGACTTTTTTTTTTGTCAAACACGGAAGTGTTTTAGAAGTGAACGACCTCGGGCATTAAGTGAGCAGCGTGTTTAACGCTTGAGTTATCATGTGTGATGTGCGAAAAGAGCCCGGTTGGCGCTGCGAGGAACATGACGAGCGTTTTTTGCAGAGCTGCCAACCCAGTTGAATGTTAATTGGGCCGATACGGGCCAAGGTGGAGTCGGCTGTTGTAAAAAATGACCTTTGGAATAAGTCTACAGATATGGATTTCTTTTTCTTTATTTATTTATTTTTTTACTGACAAGGAGAAGTTTTATTCTGAAATTGCACTCGGGTGTTAACCTTAATTTCTCTTTTTAAACAAAATGATGTTCTTTTTCCAAATAAATAATAAAATGCATATGGAAGTAATAGCAGGTCAGCTGAAATGCAAACGCTTCACTTTTTGAAATCTAGTGAGCGTATGACAATGAAAAAAACAAAAAACAAACTGAAGGATTCCATTGTAATGCCGCACACGAACAGACTCCTGAAGAACCTTCACACCTCCTCTTTCTCTTCCGCGCAGCCTTACAACAAAACCCAAATAACACTGTCTCACATTTATTACCCAAAGAAGGCTCTGACTTTGTTGTCGGCCATTTTCCAAACATACCAGTGTCTCCGTCTCTAAACTCCGGACAATGCACCCAAAAAAATTAAAATACTGGGAAGTGTGTGATAGAACTGGGAACCGACAAATGAATGGATAACGACTGTTTTCCCGTGCCCATAAATGTTTGACTGCACATCTGCTGCGACGTGTACTCAAGACAACAAAAAAAAGCGGTCGGGTTGTGGGTGATTCAAAGCAAATAAGTAATTACCAGCAACTTCTCCTTCAGATTACTATGCTAATGTGATTATTTTTTTTGTGCGCAGTGATTGAGCCGCGTGCAAACCACGGCTGTCGTGCCACCCTCGTGCACCTGGCTGATTTGAACTGTGAAATATTGTACAAATGGACACAGTCATTTGCTGGCGGAGGGTGATAAAACTTTCCCAGACACTTGTGCCGAGGGGAGAGAGAGAGAGAGAGAGAGACAGAGAGAGAGAGAGAGAGAGGACCAGATAAAATATATGCAGGGAAAATTGTCTTGGATGCCAGGGTGCAAAAAAAAAGAAACATGATGCATGCTTTGTCCACATGCATATCAGCATTCATTCAAGAGGCATAAATATGTAAATGGAGTCATAAAACTTAACGGTGTTGACACAATACGAGTCAAAGGGAAATGGGTTTTGGAGGCAAATCCGTCAACTTTGCCCCAAATATTTCCCCCCAGTGAGCGGTGATTGCGTGGCGCATGCAGAGGAGGTGGATCCTCAGGATGGAAAGCTGCCCTGTCACAGCAGCTTTTTATTTAATTTTTTGTAGCCGAAAAAAAAATCATTGCAGCAGATTTAGATCCCTTCTGGTTTTGACGCTTTTTGTTGCGCTAAGTTACGCGTAGTGCGTTTTCACTCGCGTCTTGTCGCTCACTTCCTGGTTTGTTTGTTTTTTTCACGTGCCTTTTCCCCTTTTTCCTTCCTGCCTTTGTGTGTTTTCCCGCCATCATCGGTATTAGCCCAGCCCCCTGATTGTTTCCAACCCTTCCTAACTTGCCTCAGGTAGTAAATAGTCCTTGTCTCGTGCCAGTTTGCCTTGTTGCCTGTGTCGTGAAAGCGGCACTTTTTTGTCAAACCAACTTGTATTTAAGATTTGTGGTGAAACAGTTTTTGTACCTTAACAACACAAAGTGACACACACGCAAATATAAAATAAATCCCAAATTCTAAAAGGATCTTCATTTTTTAAGTGGTGACTTCCTGTATACAGTGCTTACTATCAATGTTAAAAGACAAAATAGTAACTGACCATCAAAAGTTGAAACTTTTCTTTAACTCCAATTAATTCAATTCATGAAATTGTTCTCATGTCATGAGACAGCATGCGTATAAGCCCAATCAAAATCTAGTTCCGTCCCATTTATTTTATTATTCTAAGCTGCAATATGCCTGGTTCCGATTCCTCCCCACGTTCACGTATTAGCCACAGCTGTGGAACTCTCCACGGAGCTCTACCTGCGCCTCCGCTCGTTTGGCTTCCTGCCAACCTGCCTCCTTCAGCTGTGCTGCTCTGGACTCGTGGCCTCAATTCTCTAAATGAGGCAAAAAGCAGCCCTTACATTCCAATTGACTTTTTCTAACCTGTTAGCGAGTTATTTTGCGGGAGTGAAGTTAATCACCTCCAGCTGACGAACCCGTCCTCTGCCAGCTACGTAATATTTCTACCAGATGAAGAGGAGAAGCTTGAAAGTGTTCTAAGCGTAGATACAGGATTTCATGGCACCTGTGAAAACCAAACGTACAAATGAAGGAGATGATGTCATCTGGTCCATAAACACCGTGAATTGATTTAGAAGAGAATAAATCACAGAGCAATCGTGGACGTGGACTAGGACTTTGGATTGACCCTCTTGCCACGTGTCACATGATGTAGGAACGGGATTTTTATACAAAGACAATAGCTTGTGACATTACAAGGGAACACGTCCAAAGCCAAAGCCTCGAAACACCCTCTCCTCGTCGTCCTCCTCCTCCTCCTCCTCCTCCTCCTCCTCCTCTCTCCATCTTTGATTCTCTATTTCTGTCTCTGTCAGAGTGAATAACGAACTCCAGCTCCCCTTCCCTAACCACGGACTCCCCGTCCTCACAGCGCAGACTGTAGCCGCCGCGCCATCAAAGCTAATACATGGATAATGCCACGGCCCACAATGCACCTATTAACAATTCAAACAAAGAGTGTAAACACGCCGGGGATGCTGTGCTTGACATTGTTTGGAGGATTCCGCTTTTGCTTCAGTTTGCCATTTGAACAGGTCTGACCTAAAAACCAGCCGCCAGGACTTGTTGGATTCCAGTCTCTTCAAAGAGGGAACGTCTTGGGAACCAATTTGCCAACTCTACGGGAAGGCATTGTTTCAACTTTTCTTTCTGTAATGAAACAAAATATTTTTAGACAGGTTTTTTTTTTATTTTTACAGCCTGTTCTAGCTTGTATTGTCCGTGGCGTCACGGAAATACAGCGGGAGCTGCTAGCCCCCGAATAAAAAACATTCGCTCTAGTTCAAGACAGCGGGAGAATGTGTCTTGTGCCTCGTCTATTCCTGGAGAGCTTTCCCAGACAATGAGGGCGACAACTTTGTGGAAGCTGAGATTGTGCGACTGATTGTCGAGCTCCGTGAGGACATGAAGAAAAAAAAGTCAGACCGAAGGAAACCTTTGCCACAGTGAATAGCAAAAAAACTGGAAGGTGGAAAAAGTGGCGGGAAAAAAACAAAAGAAGTGGTAAAGACGGAAACCAGGGGTTTGTGTAGACGTATTTAAAAAGCCACGGGCCCTAATGGCCATTGTCGTTACTAACCAGCCTGGACACGCAGATATTGATGAGACGTATTGACTGAGCTCTAACGAGATGACAAAGGTACCCGATTGATTTTGAAGAAAGGAAAAGACTTGGAAGGGAAAATTTCAAGGGTCGCCCCTTTGACATGAACGACCGACGACGACGCCTATGATGCAACTTCATGGCAAACGTGGGGTTTAAAATATACAGTAAATAAAGGTGCATCGCTAGTAGTTCATTTCAGCCATTTTTGGTCCTTTCTCTCTTCCCCTCTGTTTTTAATGTTTCATTCTGAGACCCAGTTTAGTTTGTTTTTTTGCCGGTATTGTATTTTTCATACAGTTTTTATGACTCGTCGTGTCAGAGGTGAACTGGATCACAGCCAAAGGTTCGGCCACGCTCCACCCCCACACCCCCGAGCTCTGTTTATTTATTTATACATTTATTTATTTATTTCAATGTATTTCTTTTTTTGCCATTTAGAGGCCGAATCCACAGCTGCTATAGTTTGATCTGCTGAATTGTAAATCTGTGTGTATGTAAATGAATTCACACATTTAAAAAAAAATGTTATTACGTCTTACCTTTAAACGTGACATATATAATCTTCAGTGTTTCCTGGAACTCCCCTAAGTGTCTGCGTCTTCTTATCGCTGCTTGTATTTTTTTTTCTTTTTCATCTGCCAAATCTTTATTACTCACTCGTTTATCACACACACTGTCACGTTCGACCCTTCCTGCGATGGTAATCTTCATCCTGACCACCTGGGTGAAGTCTGAGCACACCCTGATAAATATCAATGAGTAAATCCCCTTCGTTGCAGTTGTACGATTTTACTGAGAGGACAAGCAAATCACTGCACTTCACTACAACACAATCACTGCTCCGTATAATTCTGCCGGGTCTGTATACTGATCAATGGTAGGTGTATTTTTGTAGATATATGTACATTTTGAACAATTTCAACACGATTCCAAGTTAGCATGTTGGCTATTGCTCAGATTTGTGTTTCCCAGAGTTCTCATTTCTGTGTCTATGTATTATTATCTTCTGCCACCATTTGCTGGTGTGACGGCTCTCCACTGAAGGACCTGGCCCGTTGAACGGCGATATGGGTCTCCCTCCCTCCCTCCCTCCAGATCTCACTAAACCCTCTCCCTGCTCCCCTTGCTAACTGTCAGAGCGCGGCCTCTCACATATCTGGACCCGATCTGGAGTTTTTATACGCAGTATCTTTGAAGCTATTTCGAGTCCGTATCTGGAGTTGACGTATCACCCTCTCTCTCTTTCTTCTCGCTCATATTCCCACTCTCTCTCTCTCTCAGAGGGGAAAAGTCTTTCTGCCGTCGATGGATATCTTCAAAGAGGATCACTTCAGTGTCCCGCCTTTTACTTTTATATCACGGTCACTTCTGTACCTGACTTCCTTTTCCCATTCATTTGCTTCAACCTGGAACAGATTCCCCTCTAAGTATAAGAACCGATGACTTGTTTCCTTTGAGATTCTCCCGTGACCTGTTTTTGCTCAAAGATTCAAATGTCCTTTTTTTTTTCGTTCTGTCTACCCCGAGAAAAAGATGTTTTCCTTCACATCTGAGATGTTGAAAAACGGTAAACCATGAAATTCCATTTGTTCCGACCTCCCTTCGCTCCCTCTGAGCTCACTGACGTTAAATGACTGCAAACATAACATCAAGAAATCATAAGATAACGTGACATAACACAGGAGGCTCAGATCATATTAGGATAACAAGTCTCACCAGCCTTTGGCATGAGCCAATACGCAATACTGCAGACACGAACCCGAAGTCCTCATTACAACCACAACGTTCTTTGTGCGCTCTTACGTCGATGGTTAGGCGATGGCCACTCGCAACTCCTCCTCATCATGAAAGAGGAGAACTTGGTTATTTATGAGTTACACAGACTTGCTTTTAGTCGCAACCGCGTCAGGGTGTGCACACGGTCATTTCCATTTTTACATTTTTTTATCGTGGAGTGTCTTGCTAAGCGCTGGCCCCATTTTTTATCAAATTCCCGTTTTAAACATTCATACCGATCGCTACGAGGAAACGATGTGCACAGGCCTCGCAAGAATTCTGCCGATTTAAGGAGTTAGTCACAGGAGGAAATAAAAGCTCACAAGCTCACTTACCGTCAGTTAGCTAACTTTGCGGCTCGTGCCACGCATGGATTCCTGTTATTCACGATTCTCCCGTAGATGTCAGCAAAACTTCCCGTTGTTTGGTTTCATTCAATTATAGGAGTTTAAATACAAATCAATATGCAAATCAGACTTTTAAAAAAGGACTTTCTCTCTGCTGCCAATTTCTCTGGAATTAATTGGTGTTCATTTGGAATTCACTTTAAACCGTAAATCCTGCTGTGTGCAGGTCCCGGGTCAAAAGTTCCTGGCTGGGCCACTATTGACGAGTCGGGGTCAGTTGATGTTGGATTGAAGAGATGCAGATTTTTTGAGTAATTACCATTCAGTCCATTCAACAAAAATGACAAATTCGTTTTTTTTTTGGCTCCACTATGAACCTGGGGACGCAAATGACAGAAGTCAAATCCACCGTAAAACTCTGCACTTTTACTCAAAGAAATGTTAAAGCAAAAAAATTAAAAATAAAGAATCTGTACCTACAGCAGTGCACACGCTTCCAGCGTCTACAAATCAAAAAAAAAAACATATAGCGTCTCTGATCTGAGAAATCCAAACCAGGCACCGCTGCATGTATCCGGATCAAACCTCTAGGAGATCTGTGGCATCATCACTTATTACTCTAGCTGTAAATCAAAGTTCGTCCCATACATTTTTCAAAATAAAATGTATTTCAAATAAAAAGGGAAACACTTCCTGCAGAAAATGTGCAAAATAATATTGGATCATCACAGGAGAATGTGTGCAGGTCCAGACTCTGGACTGATTGGGTCCAGTGAGACACTTGCATTGTTTAGAGGAGAATAAACGGAGAAGAAAATTAAAATCATAAATCTGTGGTTACATGTGGAGCATTTAGCTTCTTTGTACTTCTTTTCGTCCGCTCTGTGACCCCGACCCAACAAATATCAGCTGTTCTAAATCCGATATTATTCATTCAGCATTAACTGAACGGCGGTTTAAGAATCACTCACAGCTCATTAATCCGCTGACCTGAGAGCCCGCGTGCTGCCATGCATGAAAGTCACTGCTCTGTGTCACCGTGACCCCGACCAGACGTTAAACACCAAACAAATCCAATCAGGTGATTCATCAAAAAAAGATATATATATATATATATATACATCAAACAAGAATATCCACATTCAATGTGCAGGGTGGTGATGAAATGAAATAAAACCCCATGTCTCACTTTAGTGATATTAATATTATTCTTAAATAACGATTGAGCCATAATCAATATAAAAATACTTTTGGGATTTTTCTGTATTTTTTTGCTCTTGATAAATAATCATTTATTAGATTAAAATAGTCACTTGATCCGCTTTCGAAAAAAAAAATATTTGATTTAAATTTAACAGGGGTATTTCAAAAGAAACAATATTATTTATTGAAATGCCAGTGGATGTTAGCACTGTGGGACTAGACTGTAATGCAGATAAAAAAGTGTTGAATCACATCCCCAGTCTTGTCGTCCTACAAGTGGCGTGGATTTTTGTTCCGTCAATTCTAACGTGCCCGTGAAACCGGCGTGACTAACCCCGTCTTACCACGGTGGTCCTGCAGTGTGCCTGCGTGTGTGTGATGTGAATGATATTTCAATTACATCATGAGCTTATCTTCCCTTTCACAATTGCATCTCATAATGGTCTATTATCCGCGGCTTTTCGTGCTTGATTATTAAATAGGATTTTCAAAGCTCCGCGGGAGTTTGCCAGCAGCAACAAATGAGGCAGAGAATTGAGAATTGATTTCTTATTGTGCAAAGAAAAACAACCCCCGCCCCGAGCCCCCCCCCCCCTCCTCCTGCCTGCTGAGCTCCAATATTCACCACTACTTCCGAGAATGTCATATTTCATGGGGGTCCTTTTTTTTCTGGTTTGTTTGTTTGTTTCCATAAGAAAAAGGAGAAAAGGTGGTCCCTGTGGGGGACGGAGAGAACCTCGGATGAATTATTAATCTCTTAGTCTTAGTCCCCTTTATGAAACTCGACATGCTCTTGACATCCACGCGAAGGCTTTTGTGCAATTGCTCACACGCAAAAAAAAATGTCAAGCACTCTTCAAAACGTAAATGTCTACAAATGTGCTCTATTTATTTCTTTATTTTTGTGCACTTCCAAGAACACAGCAGGTCAAATAGACAGAGAGTCGGATGCAGTGATTTTTTTTTTCAGCTGGAGAGAAAAAAAAACCCTGGTCAAAGAAAGATAACGCAGACCGGTGGTGCATTTTCCGAAGCCCTGCAGGATGTGTGTAATCAATTTCCTGGTGAAATATTTAAGAAAACAAATATTTCATCATGGCTCTCTCGCCGGCCTCTTTGGGAACACGCTGCGTTTTGCATTCGTTTTCGCAAACTGAACTCTGGGCCAAAGGGGGAATTGTCACAGGAAACACTCTCTCTGGTTAACGAGCGATTCTCTCTCCGCTCTCAGATACTTCTTGATTGTTTTCATCCACGTGGTGGACGACGGTCAAATCTGACAGATGCTTCAGGAGAGGCTGCCAACAGGAGCCCCCCCTTCCCAGGATAATGGCTTCGCCTGTGTGCGCGCCGCTGACACGCTAACAGGACTCGGATCGGAGGGAAAAAACTTTTCAAATGTTCAAAAAAAACCTTTGAGAATTTTGTTAACCACGGATGAATGAGCCCTGGGTAATTGCATTGTGTATTATGGATAAGGGCTTCATGGAAACTTCCAGACACGTTTTGTGAGAGAGAAAATAGAAAAAATGCCCTCCACAGGAACACAATAACTCAAACATGGGGGATTTTCATGAGAATTTAAGGGTTGGATAATATTTCAGGTTGTTTAATGTGGAAACGAGACGCCCATGAAACTCTGGAATTTGAAGAGAGGCATCGCCGCTTTAAAATGAAAGAGTTTCTCCACACGTAGGTTTTTCATCAGTGCAAAACGATCGACTCTGAGAGGTTTAAGGATTATAAAAAAAAACAGATTAACGGCAAATTGACATCTTCAGTCCAGTCGTTCTCGGATCCATTATGCAACAGGTGGACATCCTGATTTTATTTTTCTTTCCAAAAAAAAACGTCCCGCTCTAAGCGAGAACGGCGTGCCCCCTCTAGGTGTGTGTGTGTGAGACAGACGCGAGGAAGTGGTAATTGTCTCCAAAGTGTGTGTGTGTGTGTGTCGGCCCTTGGCTAAACAGGGTCTATCGAGGAGGACGCAATTGTTGTGCGGCGCTATTGTCGCTCCATTTCTCATTCCACCGGCCACAATGGCGTGTTTCCTCCACATCCTGCCACGGCGTGTCGAAGGAGCCAACTTTATCTTCCATTCATCCACCCTGCTGTCCCCAAATGCAAAAAAAAAAAAAAAAACTTTTTAGCTTTATTCTGTTTGGCTCCTTGGGGGAAATTAATGACGGAGAGCCAAATGTTCTCGGTGCAACAAGACTGATTTAATGGCTCACCTCGAATTACCTCGGCCTGCTGCACGTCTCTCGCCCTCGTCCCTCGCGGGGGCCCCGGACTTGGTGTTTGTACGATGCGGAGGGCTTGAACTCAGCGCCCTGGTAAATGCTCCGCCAGAAGAAAAAAAAATCTATTTTTCATGAAGGAGTCCCTGGTGATGTGGGGGGGAGCGGGGCGGGTGGTCGGCTCTCAGCGGCCCATTAACAAAAGACACACTGATGTCTCCAGACCAACGGGATGCAAATCCACCAGGGTTTGTTTTTTGCCGGATCTGGATCTGAGAGCGGATCTGGATCCGAAATGCTTTCTAAAGAGACACAGTTTTTTTTGGTTTATTCTCCATCACTACATTTCTTGGATCACATACGAGGCCCAGGAAAGTAGGGAGCCGTGAACATGACATATATATATATATACATTGTCCTATATTTTTGGATTTAAAGGGTAATTTAAAGGTTATCGCAGTGCAGAATCCCAGTTAACAAATCAAAGCTGCTCCACTGTTGTCTTTGGGGCCCCGGTGAGGCAGCAGGTGCTCGGGCTCTTCACCAACAAAACACCTGCCACTAATTCCGCTCAGCGTCCAACTGTTCCACCAAAGGTCGGCCAAACACGGAGAATGAAATGTTGATTCCCAAATAACAAGCTGCAGTTCAACCCGCTCAGCTTTCATAAACGGGTTTTAGGATTCATCTGCTCGTAGATAACGTGACATATGCTGTGAGTTTGTGGTTCTTTTAGGCTGGATTTCAGATTCATAAGTCTGACGGTTAGTGTCACTCTCACTTCTTATTTATTAAATACAGTTGCACAAAAGTTATAGCAGTGAAAGCTTCTATTTGAAAATTAAAGTTCGACACAAGATTAAATGTCCCTTTTTGGCCTCGTTATCCCCCATTATCCTTAAAATAATAGGTATAATGGCCCCCTTTGGGTTATTTATTGAAATGAAAATATCAGCTGTGATTTGACTGAAACGGCAGACCACTGTATAATGAATTGTAAAAGTGTTAACACACAATAGGACCCAACCAGTGTCATCAGCCCAATTTTCTCAGTGAGGAAACTCAGTGAAGTATCGCTGTGGACATTTTCATGGACTTTTTCAAGAGGGTCTTTTTAGTATTCATTTCACAGTTGCATAGCTACGAGAGGATTTAATTTGTTCGGGGCCAAACGTGGTCGTGGTGTGACTCTTTGACTCTTCTGTGTGAGGCTGGAGCCGGTCCAGTTTTCTAGCTATGCAGCTAATTGTCTGTGAAATACAGCGCGCCTATTTCAAGCCAAATGATATTGCCCCCCCCCATCCCCCCTTTTCATCAGCTGCAATTTTGAAGCAATGAGGTCACAGAGTGGCACCGGAAGCAATGAAGCATTAAAAACCGATACATTTTCATATTGTTAAGCTCCGGGATCCACAAGGTCCTCTAACTACCCAAAAAACTTAGCGTGTTGAATGCCACACGAGTGACTGACACGTCCTCAGCTTACATGCTGCCTATGTCAGGTCAATGAGACGAGGACTTGTCTAAGGACCCAGAGCATAATTTTACCTCGGGCCCAGTATTTATTTTTATTTATTTTGTTTTATTTAAATGTTTTTTTTGTTTTGTTTTGGGGGGGGTTGTTTGTTTTTTATTAGTATTATTTTTTTATTATTTTTTTCTTTTTTTATGTATTTTTAAATTTCACTCACGGTAGCCAAACAGAGGGAAGAAGAGCCATCACACAGCTGATGAGATTAGTGAGCAGGGAGCCGAGAACGGTGATTGAGAGAAAACGGAATGTGGGCCTGGACCTGCTGCTACTGCGGATCACGTTAATTGAGCTTAAAGTCGAGAAACGAACACTTCTGCTGCAGGAACACCATTAATATGGAACGTCTCCTCCACACACACACACACTGCAGCGTGATTAGTGACCACGTTCGCTGCCTCCCAATGAGCTCCAGCATTGCGTTCCACGTGGAACCACCGGCGTTGGGAGTCCAGAGGGGGAGCATTAATCAGACGCACACAGCTGATGGCCCTCGTGTTCTAGTCTCTTTTATTGTAATTGCACTGCGTTGACGCTCGTTGCCGTTGTGCACCCACTCCCTTTCCAGGTTCAGATGGCGGCAGCTTTTTCTTTTTTGTCCCTGACAGTGTGTGTGCGATTGTGTGCTACACGGTTCAGACCAGGCAGTTGTCGGTCAGTGACAGTATTTATTGACACTAATCCTGAATCCTTTTCATTTCCCGATTTTCATTTATGCTAATTGTGTTTAAGGGGTTTCCACCCATGTGACTGGCGTGCATTATGGTACACAGCCAATCAAAGCTGGACATTTCGGTGATGTCATCATATTCCTTGTCGGTGTGTCTCCAAACATCTCGTAAGCGGTTGCGCACAACCAAACACTTTCCCTGGACTGGAAGGACCATCCATCCATTCTGTGACCTTTCCACCCCTTTTCTTCTCCTTCATCTCCTCCTCTCATCCTCGCCCATGAAATCCTCTCCGGTTGCACCGGTTCCTCTCCATTTCTTCACATGGCTGGCCTCTCCAACTTTCTCCACTCCAAGTCAGACTCCTGCCTTTTCTTTCTCCTCTCTTGTCACTAGCTTTTCGTTCTTTTTGTTTTGTTTTTTTTGCGTCCTTGTTTGTCCCTCACTGTCTCCCGTTCCCGTTTTACTTCTCCACGTCTTCTGGACTTCTGTTCTCCAATCAGCCTCTGGGCATCTATGATGTAGACATTTTTGCAGCCAAAAACCAAAAACAATCAAATGTTCACATTATTATACATTTAAACCTACTTTGTTTGTTTTTCATATCATTTGTGATTCCTTCTCATGAAAATGGATGCAGGGATGGACGTGGTGGTTTCCCAGTGTTTTAAGAAGAGCGCTGGCGAGTTAAACATTCAGTGCGGTGATGGTCAGAGAAGTGTCGTTATTACATATTCGGTTTCAGAGCTGCGTCGAAAAGCAAAGTGAAGACTGCGTCCGTGCACACGCACGGTGCAAAAGACCAACTCGTTCTCCACGAATCTGAAATCTGAGATGTTTTTTTTTTTGTTTTTTTGTTAACCTCCGTCCTGGGGTTGAATCCTCGTCCCCCTGGTGCCACACACACACACACACACTGGTCACCAAAGCTCAAAAAAGCCCATCAGATGCTCTCCAGCCAGACAATTACAAGTTCTGCTCAAAACGTGCCGCCTGTCCGCTAGCATCGCGCGTCAAGCCCTTCGATCGGCGCTCATGACACCCTCCCAACACGCCTTGCGTCGCTGAATAACTAGCTATCTGATGTGAGATGACATTTTTATTTTTGTTTTATTTTTAAAAATTTTTTGGACAAAAAGGAGTCCCGCCTCCTTTCCGTCCCCTCCCACCTCCAGCGAAACTGTTTCAAGTCTTTGCCATTTCCAATGGGCGCAGTGCGCTCTGAATGTGGTGAGTGGTGAAAAGGTTAATGAATTCGCCGGGACTCGTCTCGCAGGCGGCGTCGGCAGCATGTTGATGAAGGCGCCGGCGCACAGGAGAGTGTCGCTGCCCCCTGAAGGCGGAGATCAGCAGGTACAGAGGCCAAGCGGCTCTCATTAAGAAACACAGGTCTCGAATTGATCTCCATAGAATTCTTCACTGTGCGTTTTTTTTTTTTTTTTTAGGAGAATTTATTCACAGGAATTCTTTGTGATTCGGTTTAGATTCTTCTTCTATGCAATTATAGGTGTATCCTGTGATTGATTTCTGTCATATGAATCGGACAAAAAAAAAATATGCAGCTCTTACCAAAGGAACATCAAGATCATATATTTTCAACAATAAAAAAGACCCATCAAAAACATCTTTTCATCACTTTAAGCTGCTGACAGGCCCTGAAGATGAGTTTCTTTTGCATTTTAGCATACATGGAAATAGGATCTTCCTGATTGCTGCTTTATGGGCGCAGCATTCAGCTTTCATTGGGGAGGAAGGTAAAAAAAAAAGAAGCAAGAATGGATGGCTCTGCAGGAGAAGACCAGACGTCACCTTGTGCCCAGTAATCTTGTCGGGAAGCAGCAGCACATGCAAATTCACCCACTGGCAGAAGATAAAGCGAAAAGGCCAAGCTGGAGGGAGGGAGACACTTTGGATGTGTGTTTGTGTTTGCATAAGTGTGTGTGTGTGTGTGTGTGTGTGTCACAGAGAAAGACAAAGAGAGGCCGGGAGGATTGTGTGTGTGTGTGTGTGTTTTACTCTGTCTTAGTATCTGCACTGAATCTCACACTGCATCTCAACAACTTGACAGAGGGCATCAGCGGCAGGGGACCTGAACCAGTGACCAGAAACAATCCCCAGGCAGGCACACACACACACACACACACACACACACAATCCTCCACCGCATTGCCTCTTTGCGAATCTAAGCCTCGACGTCGGCCAGCGCCACATCAGGTGGAAGAAAATGCAATCTATTTGACGGAGATAATATTTTGCATGTCGTGTGCCACCTCGGCTTTTACGGCTATGATTAAAAAAAATCACTCGGCATCCGCTCTCGCCCCTCGCCGCGGATTACTGCGTGCGACACACACAAATAAAATTAAAAAAAACTCGATAAGCCCGGCCCCTGGAGGCCGCATCGTTGGTTTCTTCGATCAGGTGTTACGGTCCAGAGTCATGGACCTCCGGGTGTATTCTGTTGTTATGGAATTTATGGAAGTTGGTGCAGAGGCCAGATTTGTGGGGGGGGGGGGGGGGGGGGGGGTCGGCGGGGGGGGGCGCCGGGGGGGGGGGGGCGGGGCGGGGGGGGTCAGTTACACCACCACCACGACGCCAACCACCCCCCCACCAACAGGAAGTAGACAGAGAGGGAGCCAGGGAGAAACGGGGGGCTGGACACACCATCCTTTATTTATGGAGCCGTGACTGACAACCCGGGTTCCATCTCCACCTGAACCCCCAGCAGAACCCTGGGGGCCTGTGTCCCAAACACATCGACATCAGCACCAGGAGGTGGAGTCCTCCTGTCACCTTGTCAGTGTCGCTCTGTCGCTCAACAACCTCTCTGACTTTATCTGGAGAAGTGGAGGTTTGCTGGAGTTTCGCGGGTTAAAACCTTCCGACGAGTCGTACGTGGAGAGAGACGCCATGTTCCTTGACCGATGCAACTTTCCGAAAAAAAAGGAGAAAAAAAAAGACGGATTCAAGATGAAAAGCTGCACGTGAACAAACGGGCGTATCTCGTGACGCACTTTGATCCTGCAGAGATTCAGTTTGTGTTTTTTTGCGCTGGAGCTTCTCCGTCTCACATTATCTGGACTTTTTTTGGTCCGCTGTCTCCGGGAATATTGCGCCTTTTTGGCCAATTTACAATTTTTCCTTTGTCTGACAGCTGCACGAACAAGCGAGGGGGTGTTTTTTTTTTCTTTCTTTCTATCCACATAAATAAAATATGTGTTTTTAAAGTTTTCTCTGCGTCTGATTTATATGATGCACTACAGAGAAGCCAGTGACAGCTCTCACAATACTTTGATTTCATCTGACGGACAAGTGTGCATTTTTATTCCATGAAAGGCGGTGCGCACGGTCCCCCCTTCTTTTCTTTTTTTTTGTCGCAAATGTTATATAAACTTTAAAGCGACAGAGCGACAACAACAACCACACACAAGAAAATAAATAAAAATCTCTCTTTCAGGACCAGGGGGCGTGTGTCGCAGAATGTTAAAAAATTAAAAGATTGCTCGTCGCCGCCTTTTTTTCAGGCTGACATATTGTTAGCAGCATCTGTGGGAAGACGAGATGAGACGCCTACGCGGATCCAACGCCTCTAATAGCGCCGGTGAAGGGTTTGCTTTGTTGGTGGAGAGAGGCCCGAGGAGCTCTGAGGAGCTGAAGCACCTCAGCGATGGGTTGACAGCGCTTTTATACATCGTGCTCTGGGGTCGATAACCGGAATGGAAAGCCGACACCTACTTGAGAGCCCCGCTTGTCCTCAGTGTTTGAGCAGGGTGTGTGTGTGTGTGTGAGGATTAAAAGCCGCGCTGCTGAGGTCAAAGCCCAGACCTGATCAGCAGTCCACCCAACAACGTGCGGCATCAGTGTCTCTGGAAGCAGTCGGATTTTCTGAGATGCACAAGCATGGGTTTTGCCGGGAGCAAAAAATATATATATTTTTGCGCGTGTGTGCGTTCCTTTCATCTGCTGGTTTGTGGCTTGTAGAGCAATTTGAGTTACACTGTGGAGACACAGAGCTGGAGGGTCGGCCCTCGATGATACCATAAGTACGCTCACACATTCAGGAGGTGTGGGTGTGGACATGACGGAGGGAAAGGGTGATTGGGTTATTGATGAATTGGGTCGATTTTAAAATGAACATATATGAAAAAATATAGATTGTCAATGCAGTAACTCCTGAATGATAATAGACTGGAATGTCCAGGTGAAAAAAAAAATGCTTTAATTAGATAGACGAAGCATACTGGTCCTATATGTAAGTATTTTTTGGAGAAAAAAAAATGTGTGTTTTAGTGCACTACGGGCATTACTCATGTTGTGGGGACCTACCTTAATGCATTCATATTACGGGGACTTTGGGGCAGTTCATCATTGTGTAAATCAAAAGATTTAAATGGTAAATAAATGAAGGATACATACGTTATTTGGGAAAAGTATCTAAGAGTATCTTGTGTTGTGTGTGCGCTTTAAAGCCATGTTTCGTTGCACTTTGGGGCCCCCTTGTGGCTGCATCAGGTAACTGCTTCAGAATCCAGGTATCATGAATCTCTACATTTCTTCACCATAACATGCTGAGTGTTGTTGATGAGTGTCACAAGTTTACTTTTGAGCTCATGTGCCTTTATTCGCACTTATTTCTTTTCGTTTTAAAACACACCACTTTATTTCACCAGCAGTCCTTACACATCCGTCCCTGATTGGATCTAATTCTTATCACATGACCTTTGTTGCCTGGAGAAAAAGCAAATGGTGTCCTATGTGATAGGAATAGTATTTTGAAAGAAATAAAGTTTAGTCGCTGAGGTTTTGGGCTCTTAGTTGACCGGAGGCCCTCTGATCCGTCTCCATGACAACCGAGTCAACCCTATGATGCGGACGAAGAACACCGGATGAGTTTGACAGGTCTCTACAAGTCATTTTGTTGACCCTCTTTCTCTCAGAAATCCCTTGATATTATTTTTAGCGGCAGTGGTATATATCACGTGATCCTACATGCAGCGGTTTCATGTGGTACCGCTAAGTTCATATAAAGCCCTCTAAGACCCGTGTGAGCGGAGTCGTATAAATAAACTTGATTTTATCACCAGAGTCAAGAGGATTTTCTCATAAAGTTGGAGAAGTATCAGTTGGTGGCTCAGATTTCAGATTCTGGCCTCGGCCCTGGTTGTTATCTGGAGGCTGAGCAGGGAGGCAGCTTATAGTTTAGCATACGATTGTATGTTGTGTATGTGTGTGTGCACAACCTCAGGACTGGAGGACATCGAGGAATCTGTGTTTTGACACATTCTGCCGCTCTGACCCAGACCCGGCCAGGCCTGGTCTGATCTGATCTGGATTTCCCGGGAGTGAAGCTGCAGCAGCTCTGATGCTCTCCGGCAAAACTTTATCTCGGCGGCAAAGTTCATGGTCAAAAATCAAGACGAGGTCACTCTGAGGAAGTTGGTGTGCTTTCCCAGCAGGCCCAGCGGGGCCCGGGCCAATCGATGCCAACGCAACCATGTCGGCGTTCACCCACAGACGGGTGCTTTGCTTTTATTCGGAAAAAAGAAAGCACAAAAGCAATGTTGAGATTTCGTCGACATTTTTGGTCTCCGCTGTGGATGTCGGTTCAGATATCGGTGCAGTACCTGCGATATTGCAGAATATTTGATTTTCAGTTTATATCAGTTGCCCCTTCCTGAGTTCCTGTCAGATTTCCATTCTGACTCTGCACCAGTCCAGTTTACGGGAACAAATAACTGTGGCAGACCTCAAGCAACGTGTCTGGTCACACCAGGGGTGAGCATTTTTCTTCTTTTTTTTTTTTTACCATAGATAGATTTGATATGTTTTGCTTAAATTGAATCTTTCATCAGCAGATTCTTATCACTGGCTAGCTGCGGTGAAGCTCGGTGAGGTGGTCAAACACGCAATCGTTGGCTGACAACCTGAAGGATTCCAGCTTTTAAACAAGGAGCATAGAAAGCTGGATGACTCCACATTGTGCAATAATGACGCACACACACACACACACACACGCGCGCACACACACACACACACAATGGAAAGTGAAATGAAAACCAGTCCTGCATCCATTGTGGATTAAGATGTTTACACGATGATACCATGCTGTCGCCTGCAGGTCACTGCTGAGACAATGTTGCAACCAACATTTCGAAATCCAGTTTTTAATATGCACAAACATATGTTTTTATTTTGAAAAAATACCACAATAACATGGATTCAAACTGTTTCCTTGTTGCTCCGCTGACTCAAGAATTTAAAAAAAAAAAAAAAAACTCCCCCAGTCACAACTTGTCACTTTTCACCTCGGTCGGTCGGTCAACGGAGTCACGACAAGCTCCGGGAATCGTCGGCTGATCCCACAGCTGCCGCCAACATCTGCAGTCAGATTCTCTGGTGGGCTTTGTGCAATTGTGGGCCCCCCCCCCGCAAACAAAATCACTTCAGTGATTTGCCAGCCACATCCTGGCTGCACGCTAACATTCGCCTGTTGCTATTCTGATGCTGCAGAAACGCTGGTGGTGAGCCACAAGTTTCATTAGCCGAGGTTAAGAAATAGCAGTTGGAAACAGATGGTTCCCAGGGTTCCAACTAAATGACTTTCCCTTTCCCTGTGAATATCAATTTTCTTGTTTTTGTCAGGAAACAGGGATTACAAATAAGGGGAAAAAACACCACAAAGCAATGAGTTGTATCAAAATCCACTTTATCTTCATTTGTAAAAAAAAAACAAAAAACAACCTGATAGGATTTATAAAAAAAAAATGATAACAAATAAATAACTAGACATAAATAATATTAATTGAGTATCAAAAAACTATTAAGGCATGTGAATTTTAACAGACTTGCTGTTATAGTGATGTGTGTGTGTATATATATATATATATACATGTTCTTCTCTTCCCCTCCTTCGTCCCAGCTGTAGATCATCTCAGTGCAGTGATTTTAGTGAAAGCTCTGCTCTCAGTGCTCCAGGGATCATGTGTGTGTGTGTGGGTAGCTTGTCTTCATGTGACCTCCGGGACTCGTGTCCGGATAACGTTCCTCCCCAGCCAGGCCTGAACTTTCACTCTGCCTTTCTCTTTCTGTCCAGACACTCCATCTTACGGCTCTCATCTTTGTTTATCCTGAGAAGAGTGAGGAATGGGGGGGGGGGGGGAATGGGATCAGGCCAGGGGGCTAATACAAAACATCTGGAGGATTTTTGTGCAACGAGTGTGTGTGATGAAATTTGCTGAGGCCGACTCTTGTAATAAAACCTCTTCTCCGTTACAGTAAAGATATCTCTCTGCGCTAGTTTCTGCTTCCATGAAATCTCTGTGAAAGCTGCACCAAGTCCAACTGTTGCTGGAAAAAGTTGACTTGCATTTTATTTAAGTGTGTGTGTGTGTGCAGTTTTAAAACTTTGCAGCAGAAAAAGGTCAGTCGATGCCAACGTCTTTTCTGAGACTGTCAAAGGCCCAGTGTGTAGATTTCAGAGGAGTCTATTTGCAGAAAATGTAATGGGATATATGTGTTTTCATTACATTACAATGGATGCAGTCCATCATGCAGGAGCCCGCAACACACAAACCAAACACAGGCCTTTTATATTTATACACCACCCCAAAGCCACAGTAAATACTCCCACATGCACGTGAGGTGGCAAGTAGCATGGAGCATTTTAGATTATGCAGACATGCATGTATTACACACTGATCCTTTTCAACAACAATAGTGCTGGAGCTCAATGTTACTGTGCAGCACTGATTTCATGGGTGATGTCACTCACCTTTCCCAGCATCTCAAAAAAGCCTTGGCCATCCTTCCTTGAGTGTTCATGCAGATTTTGCTCGTGGAGTTGTCTGGTCCAGCCATGGTTACGCTGTGAAAGAGAAACAAATATATCAATCCATACAAATAGATTATTATTATTATTATTATTATTATTGTTGTTATTATTATTATTATTATTATTATTATTATTATTATTATTATTATTATTATTGTTATTAATTTATTTATTTATTTATTTATTTATTTTATCATTATTTTTTTATTATATATTTTATTTTATTTTTTATTTATTTTTTTAATACTCACATCAGTTCAGTTTTAGCACACGCAGGCCGCTTTTCAAGGACTTCGAAGTCGGATATATTTCCTCTGATGAACTTGATCGTGTTGAGGCATGAGCAGCGTCCAATAAAATCATGAGCTAGAGGAGGGGAAAGTTATTAAAGTTAGTTTTACACATTACACACATTAGTTACATGTGCAGCCTCACGGACAGGAAGGAGACAACATTGATTACACTGGAATTACACTTCAAAAAAATGTGTGCATCACATATTCTTAACTTTCTGCAGATGTCTTACATCGCTACTCTATCACACGCACACTCTTCACTTCCTGTATTTAAAAGAAAAAAAAAAAGCATAATGAAGTGAACGTGAACTCACCTTGACACAGCTGAAAGCAAACTGCCGCGGCAACGAGCAGCAGGAGAGCGGCACTTTTCTGTGACATGGCCATTTCTGGTTGAAGAGACAAAGACGTCCGGAGATTCCTCGGAGGAGAAGGAGCTGCAGACAAGTTTTAAAGCTCCAGTTGGAAAGTGCGCAGAGAGGAGTGAAGTGCTGCTCTCTGGGTGCTGCTGTCGCTCTCTTTTTATAGTCAGCTGGCAGTGGGTTTCCCCTGCCCCCCCCCCCCCTTCCCATCAGGCCAAACCTGAAAAATGTTCTGGAATTTCCACAGTACTGGAATGTGCTCCATGCTTGTGTCATCGGGAGCGAAGGGGTTCGTTAAGTGGATTCCTGACATGATTAGTCGCAGTGAGTAATTCATTAAAAAAAAGGAAAGCCTTTACTTTGCCTAGACATGTCCCGTAAAAGCCAAAAAGACCCTGCAGATAATCTAGGCAAATCTGTCAAAAGTGAAATGATGGATCATCTGAACCCGATGAGGTCAAGTTTGGACCTTAGCAAGCACGGCAACATGGGAGGTTTGGCTTCCGCCCGACAATCTGGTTTTGCAAAAGTACAGTGTTAACCTAACGTCGAAATAAAATGAATCGTGAATCATTTATTTACTCGAAGTAAGTGTAAGTAAAAATCACATCTGGTGTTGTGTTCCAAGGCTTTATTATTTGCATTATTTATTTAAAAGTTTTTTTTTTTTTCTTGTGTGAAAGCTGAACTTAAAGCGGAGCAACTTTCTTTCTGTGTTCCTCAGCTCTCCTCCGGTCTGTTAACACTTACTGGAAACCACAGATCATGACACACTGGGACGTCATGACGGGAGAGGGGGGGGGGGGTGAATTCAGTGCATTCAGTGGGTGAAAGTGGGACAACAGCACCTGTTTTGTGGACCAAAAATTTGTCGGGAATGCTTCCGTTTGCGGTACATGTGTCTGAACATGTGACATTGCGACTCAGGAATGCACCAATGCCAGGAATTACTTTTTAGTTTTTTCTTTAACCACCGTGACAAACAATAAATCCCGTCACGGTGGTCTTCTCCTGGCTGTATGCCAGTCTGGTCACAGTCGAGGTGATTTTGCTTATTCGCCGACAAACATCATGTTGAAGTCAAGAAAAGAAGAAGCCATTTAAAGAAGCCATGCTGGGAAAAAAAACGTTTGTGGAAGATGTGTAAAAAACAAATTATGTAATTGTTAATAAAAAACAATGTCTGCTAATTTAATTTTTTGTGATTTAACAGTGTTATTTCATGTACTGGCAGCGACTGCGGGGCCAAGCATTGTTTGAGGATGGAGACAACATGAGCACATGCAGGATTATTTTTTTTCTTTTCTTTTTAAGTGAAAACAAAAAGGGTCACAAAAAGTTCTTGTCCGACGCTGGGAAATAAATCCCAGGGGATCAAATGTATTTAGATTTCCGATCTGTGGCCAAAGACTAAAGCACTAAAACCTGAGCAACGGTGGCAACATCTCTGCAGCACCAAGTATTCCGTTTTCACAGCTGCGTCCTGGAGTCTGACCAAGAACGTGACTGCTGCCAAAAAAAAGTGACAACAAAGCCACTATTGCTTCACTGTGGCATTGTAAACGTCCTCACTCTGTATTTCCACTGGATCTCGGCTTTAATTATTTAATTATACTACTATCAATCGTAGCTGCCTCTTTAGTTTCCTTTTATATATATATATATATATATATATACATATATACATAGAAAACTCTCTTTATATATAAAAAATGCTTTAAAAAAATATATATATATGTTTATATATATATATATGCAAAAAAAGAAAAACTCTTTATATGAAAAATAAAAACACTGCTTTATTTAATATATATATCTATATATATATAATGTAAATAAGTTGTCAATTTAATGAATTATGTAAATATTGTGATTGTGTATAAATATTGTATATAATGTGCTTCCCTCGACTCCAGGGATGACAGATAACCTGGCATGTGATTTACCTGCCTCGGAGTGGTCAGTTTATTGAGACCTCGCGTATGTCGTTGTGTGATTGGTCGATGGGCGGGAGCTCGAGGGACAACGTCGAGCGTGAGAGGGGAGGGGCGTACAGGGCGACAGGTGCAGCGACAGCAGCGACACCAGCTGCACCTGCAGATGAGGCTAGTGTAGCGACTAGCTACAAAACAAGTTCATTAGACTCCGGGCGGCCATACGCTTTGTGTTAAGTGTGTTATTCCGGCGGAAGTGTGTGTGGGTTTTTTTAAATGTGAGCTAAGTTCACTTTGTTAGCGGCCAGTTTGCAGCGCTACGCCTGTTTGCCTTTCTTCTATCGGCTGATGGAGATTGCACGCGGAGATGAATGACGTCAGATCCCCCCCCCCCCCCCCCCCCCCCCCCGACTGGGCGGACCCCCCCCCCCCCCCCCCCGTGACAACCACACATGGGTGTACGTTTGGACCCTTCTTTTTTTCCTTCAATACCACGCGGACTGAGGTTGGAGTGTCCCGGGACGTCTGAACTGTTTATCCGGGGTGAGTGACCCGCTGCTCTACCGCTCCACGGACGGAAGCCCGCTACAGGGCTGCTGTGAGTCACGCACAACTCACTTCCGGCATTTTGTTTGTTATTTTCTGCGTGGTCCCCACATATGTAGGTTTTGTTGATTGCACCTGCTCATTGGTATAATATAAATTAAATAAACGTTTTATAGAGTGTTAATGCAGGGGTAAAGCTCTTTTAAATCGGCCAGGAGAGTAAAACTATAGTGAGGCAAAATTTCGAAGACATGCTATACTATGTCCTTTCACTTTTTTTTGCCGACGCTCCTGTGCAAGTTTCGTGAGTTTTTGTAATTTTTCAAATTTTTCACATT
The DNA here is from genome assembly GCA_016785305.1 of Colistium nudipinnis. Lineage (NCBI taxonomy): Eukaryota > Metazoa > Chordata > Actinopteri > Pleuronectiformes > Rhombosoleidae > Colistium > Colistium nudipinnis. The sequence continues at coordinate 9,021 of JAFBJU010000572.1, read as the reverse complement.
ATCTCCATTTTTTGCCGAGGCAAGGCTATAGTAAGGCGTATTTTTTGTCAAATTTTTGACGATATGCTATACTATGTCTTTCTCACTTTTTAAACTTTTTTTTTCACCTCTACCCTATTTTCTCCCTCTGCCGACGCTCCTGTGCAAGTTTCGTGAGTTTTTGTCATTTTTCAAATTTTTGGCGGAAGTAAGGCTATAGTAAGGCGTTTTTGTCAACATTTTGGACGACATGCTATACTATGACGTTTTCACTTTTTAAACTTTTTTTTCACCTCTACCCGATTTTCTCCCTCTGCCGATGCTCCTGTGCAAGTTTTGTGAGTTTTTGTCATATTTTACATTTTTCACATTTTCGGCCGAAGTAAGGCTATAGTAAGGCGTTTTTGTCAACATTTTGGACGACATGCTATACTATGACGTTTTCACTTTTTAAACTTTTTTTTCACCTCTACCCTATTTTCTCCCTCTGCCTGCGCTCCTGCGCAAGTTTCATGAGTTTTTGTCATTTTTCACATTATCTCCATTTTTGGCCAAGGCAAGGCTATAGTAAGGCGTTTTTGTCAACATTTTGGACTATATGCTATACTGTGATGTTTTCACTTTTTAATAGTTTTTTTCACCTCTACCCTATTTGCTCCCTCTGCCGACGCTCCAGTGCAAGTTTCGTGAGTTTTTGTCATATTTTACATTTTTCACATTTTCGACCAATGTAAGGCTATAGTAAGGCAATTTTGTCAACATTTTGGACGACATGCTATACTATAATGTTGTCACTTTTTCAACTTTTTTTTCACCTCTGCCCTATTTTCTCCCTCTGCCGACGCTCCTGTGCAAGTTTTGTGAATTTATGTAATTTTTTGCATTTTTGGCATTTTTGATATTTTTGGCCAATGTAAGGCTATAGTAAGGCAATTTTGTCAACACTTTGGACGACATGTTATACTATGATGTTTTCACTTTTTCAACTTTTTTTTCACCTCTACCCTATTTTCTCCCTCTGCCGACGCTCCTGTGCAAGTTTTGTGAGTTTTTGTCATTTTTTACATTATCTCCATTTTTGGCAGAAGTAAGGCTATACTAAGGCGTTTTTTAATCAACATTTTGGACGACATGTTATACTATGAAGTTTTCACTTTTTTCACTTTTTTTTCACCTCTACCCTATTTGCTCCCTCTGCCGACGCTCCTGTGTAAGTTTTGTGAGTTTTTGTCATTTTTCACATTTTTCACATTTTCGGCAGAAGTAAGGCTATGATAAGGCGTTTTTGTCATCATTTTGGACGATATGCTATGCTATGACTTTTTCACTTTTTAATTGTTTTTTTCCACCTCTACCCTATTTTCTCCCTCTGCCGACGCTCCTGCGCAAGTTTCATGAGTTTTTGTCATTTTTCACATTATCTCCATTTTTGGCCAAGGCAAGGCTATAGTAAGGCGTTTTTGTCAACATTTTGGACGACAT